>UELX01002535.1:0-30290 GCA_900480035.1 Eupelmus urozonus | reverse complement strand
ATTATTAATATTATATTATTATTATTATTATTATTATTACTATTATTATCATTATTATTATTATTATTATTATTATTATTATGATTTTATTATTAAGATTATCATTACATTTTTATTTCTTCTTTGTAACATAGAATTCGATCAATGCTGGGCGTGCAAATACTCTTGCGGAACGTATACATAATGCACATAGCGTTCGAAATAAAAATAAAAAAAAAAGTAATAAAGAACATATTTGGTGGGAACCTCTGCCACGTTCGTAGTTTTTAAAAAGCGCGTGGTTGCAGTATTAACTGATATATCTGTGCCGAGAGCTAAAAGTGAAGTGAGAGTTCAATAAACTATGTTGTCTCTAGATAATAATAGTTAAAGTCAAGAAACTTAAAACAGTTGTGTTATACAAAACATCAACGAGAGTTCTTCTAATTTAATTTTGTTACAAAAACAAATACGAATGAACGTTTCACGCTCACTTTTGCTATTTAGCTAAAAGAACAATAATGAATAAGTACGAAAAAAATGAGATCGACATTTATTTTTCAAAAAGTGGATTATCTGTGGATTATATACTTAGTCACCTCTGGTCATAAAAGTGTAATTTTTTTAGTACTTTTCGTTTAGTGACGTTCTATTTGCGTAATGTATTATCTTTATTGAAGCACACACGCATACACAAGATACAGATACAAAGAAAAAAACAGTTTCTGTTTGTAATTTGTTGAAAACATAGTTTTATAGCAAATAAAGAATTACTACGAATTAAAATCAAAGTCATTGCATGAGTGATTATTCCTTGCTTCAGCAACACTTACAAATATTATTGGATATACTTATTGCATTTTTGATATATTCCACAAAGTTATAATTTTATGTAAAATTTGATTCATTAAAGAGACTCTTGTAACTTTAACTTGAAAATAAAAATTGCATGGTTTTGTACAGTCCTAAAATAGTGCAGTCATTTTTTATGAAAAAACAATAGATAATCAATTGTAATGCTTACGAAAAATAGGTTGCCTTTGAATATCTTTTAAATCTGCATGTTGTATTTTAATTTCTTTCTATCTTAAGTTTGCAACTAGTTAGTGTATTAAAGAAATTTAAGATGGTAAATAATTTTAACACATTTTAAAATATAGATTCCACTATTTCCATTTATGAAACTTAAAGAAAGAAAATTATAATGTAGGCTATGATTGGTAAAGCGACTACTTGTAAAGAGGCAGTACAAAGATGGGAAGAAAAAACGGGAAAAACAGCCAGTGAAGAAAAAGAAATTGTATTAAGTTTTCAGTGGCCACCAATTGAGAAAATGGATAACAGTTTATCAAATCTTGCAAAAGTCGAGTTAAAGTCCTATTATTAATTTCAAAAGATTTTTATAAATATATATTAATCAATTAATACTATTATTTCTTATATTAATATAATATTTCTAGCATTAAATTCACAAATTAAACCTTTTTTAACAGAAAATTATCGCTTTCTACGAATATGATTGAAAAAATATCTGGCCTTAACGCTCTGAAAAATATAAGAATATTGTGTTTAAGTCGGAATTACATCAAAACTTTTTCTGGTTTGGAAGCTATCGGTGATCATTTGGAAGAATTATGGATTTCTTATAATTTGATTGAAAAAATAAAAGGCGTCACTGCCTTGAAAGCTCTAAGAGTACTTTACATGGGAAATAATATGGTCAAAGATTGGGCAGAGTTTAAGCGTCTAGGTGATATACCTAATCTCGAAGATTTGCTGTTTATTAACAATCCTCTTTGTGAAAATTTGGAAGTTGAAGCATGGCGTTCACAGGCTACGAAAATGTTGCCTAATTTAAGGAAGTTGGATTCCGTCCCTGTAGTGTAGGTTCTTTACGAGATAAAATTTTATTATACTTTTACAAAAATTAAAATTAATAATTTTTTTTCAGCAATATTAGCGACGATTAATTTTTTTCTGATACCGAAGAAAGCAAATAAAAATACAACTGGTCAAGTTTAAAAATCTTTATAAAACCAATTATAAATATAATATATTTTACATAACATTAATAATTCTCCACTTTCATGTCATTAATTCCGAGTTCGTCGTTTTGTTCAAAAGTTCGAGTGTATTTAGTTATTTTTAATCTTTCATCAGTTCCATTATCTGCTAAGCTTTGTACATAACTATTTCCAGCAGGATCGTCGAGAACAAGAGTAATTTTCATATCCCCTTGCAAAACTTGTTCAAGTTGTTTTATGAAATTATCCATTTTGTCGACAATTAATGGATCAGCACTATCACCCGTTAGAGCGGTTGACGTAGCTAATTGATCTTTTACAGCAGTTATTATTCCTTCAACTGTAGTAAAACGACCTCCTAAGGTAGTAGGTCCAACTTCTAAATCCAATTCAGGTATATTCATATGACAAGTTTCAGATTTTAATAAATCTCTACTGAAATCTTCTTTACCAGTTACTGTCACTTCTATTTTAACACCTTCAGGCTCAATACCACTACCACTTTTAACTTCATTAGTTTTATGTCCACATGTGTCACAAACTGTAGCCATAATGACCACTTCCTTGAAATAAGGTATTTCTAAAAAGATAAATTAAATAGTTAATATATTTAATAAAAAGCATTTAAATTTGTGTTAAATAATATATTATTCTGATATTTACTTGTCATTTTCATATTTGTTTGACATGGACTATTACATTCTGGACAATTTGTTGGAAATGTCATAACTTCTCCTTCAATTTCCTCCAAAGTGTATTCATCCTCATTAATAGGTTGTAACATTTTGTCTTCATTTTCTATATAAATTCCTAAAATATGATTCTGTTGCATAGTTCTTTTAAAGTAATGAATTTCACATTGTTGATCTTTCTGTGGTGCATTTGGATTTTGAACATGGCTATTACCAGAAATATCTTCAAAAATTATTGTAAATGGTTTTTCAACATCTTTGAGAGCTTTTAATTTATTTATAAATTGATCAATTTGTTCAGCAGCTTCTGGATTTTCTTTCCTGCGACGATCTTGATCTTGTTCTAATCCAGTAATACTGCGATCGATAACTCCTTCTACTGTTGTCACCTCTTGAATTAAATTGTAAATTACATATATTTATATATTAAATTGATAAATTAATCAAGTTTCTACATAATTGAAGTAAGTCTTTACCTCCTTTTTGTGATTGTGAAGGTATTTCAAACTCTAAATGTGGTATAGATACACTCGTATAGTCAGATTTGATAACTTGTCTGTTAATATCAGACTTAGAAGTAATTTTTAGAATTATTTTAACCCCTTTGTCTTCGATTTTTCCCGCATTTTGTATTTCATTATTTTGATAGCCACAGTGTTCACATTCAAATGACATTATCATAACATCTTTGTAAAAAGGAATCTTCGTTAGAAGTAGTCTCGTTTCACCCTGAAATTGATAAAAAATTATCAAGGTTAAAATTAATTTTCTTTTTATCAAATAGAATAAATCGGACACTAACATTTTTTCCGCAATTCATACATAAACTTTCGATGACCGTCGTTTCTGGCTCAGGATCTTCTGCATTAAGATCTCGGAAAATTGGTTTCGTTTTACTTGTTGTTGTAGTATTTTGATCTTTTGCCATTTTGGAGTTTTGAGGTTATGCGACTTAAAAATAAAATTCTTTTGGATAAATTTTATTTAAAATTTGTTTAATTTAACTTTAAATTCAATAAAAATCAAGTTTTTTGAAATCGTTCAATTTAGATGAAATCTTTTTTTTTAACTTTCAATACTATTACGATACGAGACATAGCACGTGTCGAAAGGCGAACAACGTCAACGTGTTGAATTGAGATCAGCTGATTTTTGGCAGAACACACGTTTGATGGGGGAGAGGGGAGAATGAACGGTACGTATATGTGTACATTTGTATTTGAGTTAAAAAAAAAAAAAATAAATAAATAAAAAAAGAATCTATATAAAAATGATTAATATAAACATAGTTATTTATACCTTGATGTTTATAAAAATGAGGAAATTGTTAATTTTATTAGCAGTTTTTTATTTAAAAAGATACAAGATATATATATTGGCAAGGAAACATTAATAATATTTTTGTTTCCTCCACAAAATAATTTTTTGTCTAGAAGACAGATTATTTTTTAGTAAAAAAATTATTTTGTGCACAAGAAATTTAAGAAGACAGTGCAACTTTTTAACATTATAACTTGAATTATTTTATTAAGAAAAATAGTCAAGTGAATGTATTTATAATAGCAAGATTAGCAATATTATAAATAATACAATAGTATATAGCAGATTAGTAACATTTGCAAGAGCAATTTCTTAAGTACAACATTCATAAATATATAACATGTTTAGCTTATTAGAATGGTACAGCAGTAATAAATTTTTATGTATACTTTGACATTATTATTGTGTTGATGATAAAGTTTTATTTTGTTTACATACTGAATAATCTCTTTCGATGATTAAGACACTATCAATCCTACTTATTTACAATACATACATATTCCACTTTCTTCTCACCTTTTTCTATAAATTAGTGAAAAAATAATGCTGCTTTGGCCATGATTAAAAAATCGATACTATCGTTAACTACTATATCGATGATAATACCTACCACTCCAAAACGTTCTTTTTATTTGGATCATTAATTAGATATTTTAATGTAAAAGTTCGATAACTCTTTTACTTCAAATTGGTGTCATCTGCACTATATTTTTTTAATATGCAACTTTGACAACTTTGAACTCGAAAGATCATACGAATTTTTTATTTATCTATGAATAATGCTCTAATACTTTAATTACTATCATTTCCACTAACTTTAAAATTTTAAACGATCATACTTACTTAGTAAGTATTAAATTTTCCAGTTAGTTTAAAAAGTCTACAAGTTTTCCCAATAAGACTGTTATTGGTTTACTTGAATAAGGCGGTTTTGACAATGAATGTTTTCCATTATGAGTGAAATTCAAATTAACGATTGAAATGTTAATTGTATTTCACAATGACGAATTTAAATGGAATGTACATTGCATAATGTTATTGCAATTAAAAAAATGCCCATTTAATAATGCAAGTTATGTGGAATGTAATTAGGAATAATACAACGATTAATTTCGGTATTAAATATTATTTAATAAATAAAAGGTTCTTTTTGTAAGAATCACGTCTGATTTTTTTAATTTGATTATGGGCCTTACGTAGTAAAAAGAATAATAATGCCATTTTTATAAAATCGATGGAGACGATGTAATTTGATGAAAAACTCATGTTATAATTAATAATTAGTAACGCGAGATGTCTTATAAATATACGTTATTAACTAGGAATAAATTAATCGCCATTTGACGATCTGTACACGCAATTATACAAAATTAAATCTAAGGACGGAAAACGTAAAACACTAAAGCTAATTGGCAAATTAACTTTTCTCATTCTCGCTGAAATTGTTAGTTAATTTTTTCAGGCGAAAATATTACTTCACTAAAATTTTTTAACGCAATTTTTCAGTATCATTGTAGTATACCATAGTGAAATAAAAATGCTTAAAGTACAGTTTACTAATGACATTAAAGATAGCTTGTAGTCCAAGATAAAAGTGCAGTTTTCATACAATTTTTAAAATCTTTGTCAAGAATTTCATTATTATGTTTACTTGTCACTTATTTTTACTAAAGTATTTATAGAATATATTTATCTTTACATTAAAACAATCAGTTACAGACTACTATTAAAATTAACATTTTAATTTTATTTTTTATCTACATAATAATAAAAAAACTTCAAAATAAAAAATTGATATGTAAAAACTACAAGCTATCTCCGAATGAAGTTAAATGTTACTATCCTTGTCTTATCTTAACAAAGAAAATATTGATAGTAAAAGTTCAGAAATTATTTTTAACCGATGCTTGCAACAAATTGACGAATTTTTAATAAAGAGTTAACTATTTGAAAGAGTACACGTTTTTACCTTTCATTTTTAATAATGAAATAAGATGCGCAATTGTTTTTTATAAAATAAATCATTACTTTTGTTAGAATTTTTGTTAACTTATCAAATGTTAACATGAAAATAAACATTAGACAAGGATAGTAAGGTTTGTTAATAAAGTCGTATTCAATATTCTTGATGAGAACAGAGAATACTGGTTAATAACTTAATATATTTAGGAAAGGCCAATCAATGGATCTATTTGTATCGAGGACTATCTGGCGGTGTTGGTTGCGCGTTATTCTTGCTCTTGGGTCCCGTCTTGAATGACATCTTTTTGGCCGGTCTCGGCGATATCCCGTGCAAAGTCGAGCTATCCGTGGTGTCGTGGCTAAACCACACGCGACTACCATCTGAAACTGCGAACAACCAAAGACAAGGATCGATTAATATGGATTGAGTAGCGTACGGGTAGCACGATAGCAGTACCTTTGCATTCAGTAAATTCTCTTGCGCACGCATACGAAGGTTAACCAAACGACGCGTGTGTGAAAAGCTTCTAAAGCTAGGACTAGTTTCTAGGATATACGTAGAATGGAAGTATTACCTCTCAACAGATTTTGTAAGACTGTCAAAAGAAAAGGGTTCATTGAGAGTTATGAACACAGCCCGAAACCATGATTTTTATGATTCGATGAGAGAAGATGTTAGTAAGAATGCTTGATTTGAAAATGAAATAAAGAAAAGAATTGGAATACGACCAAGTAAACAGTAAATATTTTCGTATATAATTTTGATCGATGAGTTTGTTAGAATGACGTGCGACGAGATGAATGAAATTTATGTTACAAATTTCTTACCTCTGTTTGCGCGATTGTCATTGCTGGCTGTAGAAGTTCCTCTAAGCCCTGGACGGCCCTGATGAGAGTCTATAAGAGCTGCAGCAAGATTCGATGATGCTGCGGACTGCACACTTGTTGTCGATCCTGAAAACAATTTAATATTTATTTTGTATATTGTATTTAGATCCACTAAAATTAAATATTATGACGGAAACATATTCTTGAAGAGAAGAAAGTCAATTTTGCAAAAATTGTTGTCAATTGTTCAAAATTATGATCAAACAAACCTGATACTGAAGAAGCTCCACTAAATGGACTTGCTGGTTGAACAGGAGAATAAACATTTGCAGCAAATTCTTCAAATGTCGTTGCTTCTTTGTGATTTCTCATGATAGTGTCTATAGATCTTGCCCGTTCTTCATAACTAAAAAAGGAAAAATAAAACATTAAAAAAATTTTTTGACGATACATTTTGTAGGTTTAGTAATACATACTAATGCTGATATAATGTCAATGTCGATCTCTTTGCTCTACTGGCTGCAAGAGCAGTAGTCCTGACCAAGCCTGGTAGAACAGCGTCTTCCACAATGCATTCGTCGAACAGTAGTCCAAAAAATGGAATCTCTGGTTTTCTAGATACTTGTACTCTATAGAGTTTGTTGGGCAGAGGGTAAATAACAATTAATACGTCACAGAATTCAGTAGGAATTATGTCTCGACGATAATCCCGCCAGTGTTCCGACCAAACGATGTGTATTTCGTCGTTACCAAGATGTCGAGTCTAAAAAATTCATCAATAAGTAATATTTTTATAATATAGTAGTTATTACAATATTAGAAAAAAATATTACCTTTTGCAATAAGCTTTCAGGACTGTCCGAAGGCATCCTTGTAGCAACGTGAAATAAGACCTCAGCATAAGATGTTGCAAAGTAAGGTGCGGTAACACCAGATGCCTTTCCGGGTATCAATCCACCCATGAAACCAGTGTGCGACTCTAACTCCACTTCCCAAGCTAGTCTAGCAATAAAGCTCTCGTATTCTTTGCTAGCAGTAACATTACTCAGTATGGAATTCTTATCCTCTTGGCCTTGACCGACGTAAATTACAGCCATTTTGTGAGTCTCCCTCGATCTTTGACTGTCTAAATTCCTTAATTCTCTGAGTAATTTTTCATTTTTAGCAAGTAGATGTAGCTTTCTGCGCTGTTCCCAACCCGACAAACCCAAATGCGAGAACAGCAGGCGGCAGTGATGAAACGGCGCGGGTGGTGGGCGACAGGTTGGTGAAGTACACGGAGCGGCACAGATACTAATATGCTGGCTCCAGGTGCTAATGTGTTCTCGTTCAGCGTTCCGCTGGTTCAAGATTGTGGCTATTGTTTCACCTTCAAAAAGCTGACCTTGCGGAGGTCCTGCGGGCGAGTTCAGAGATACCTCAGGATTCGTTAAGACTTCAGGACTTGTATGTCCAATGTACTGAAGTAGCTGTTAAAATCAAATTTATTTTGTAGTGCATACATTTATACATAAAACAATGAAAAACATTTTGTAATATTTATATTTACATCGTCCAAGTTATCCATGTCACTTGCTCCATTTTCAAATGTTGGTAAAATATGCGGGTCGTGATGTCGCATTGTATGTCTAGGAGGACAATTTTGTAAGGGCATCACGCTGCATAAATCATCTTTTTCTGCTTTCGTTGAAAATTCTGTTAAAGATAAAATCATGATTAGAATATTCATTTATATACTTTTTCATTATCTACTAAAATTTTTCTTTCTAATTTACCTGGTTTGATTTGAACAACTTCATGATCTCCATTAGAAGGCTGATTGTACAAAATTGAACTATCCCACGAAGCCTTGCCGGCCAAGTCTCTCAACAACACTCGTACCATTGATGGTGCGGTTGTCAATCCTGCTGTAACTCCGCCACCAGGTGCATCCAAAGTATCAAGTTCTATTAGAGACATAATGATGGAATTGGACAGCATCAACAATTGGATATTTGGTGCTTGGAATATCGCCGAGGACAACTCATCGCTTTCTATTCCCGGCACATCGTCTAACTCCACAACCAAAGACGATAGCCTAGCTGCACCAATACCCATCGGAAAGTGTCCCAAATGATTTACAAGATGCATCATTACCTAATTTACATAAAGTATAGATCAGATTGAAAATTTTATTCACATAATAATAGTATTCAAAGATGATAAAATTATACCATTTTTGCTGCTAATTGTACAGACTGCATATTTCCTCTCCAAACTGATTTTGAAGAGTTCTCGTCAAGTAAGTTGTCTAAAGCTATATTCGGTTCAAAATCGTCTTTCTCAAGTTGAGCTTTTGTTGCTTCTTGAGATTCTTTATTTATTTTATTTTGCACTATATTGTCTAAAACCTAAAATTTATATCTTTGTAAAAAGATTCTCCTAAATGGAATTAAGTAAAATTTTGATTACTTACAGAAAAAAGTGTCAAAAGAAGCGGTTTTCCTTGAAATACGCGTAATAACATATTTGGGCCAAGATGCATAGCCCATTCTCCCAAACAGAAAAGCATTGATACAGTTAAGGCGCTCTTTCTTTCTCGTATTATAGTCCTCTCGAGGGTTTCAGATATACTCTGAATTTAAACAGCCATATTACAATCTATATCGAGTCTTTAATTATTTTAATTTGTTAAAATTTACCTGAATTATTTTTGCCGGTACATTAGGATACTGTTCAAGAAGAACATCGGCTTTATCGCAAAGTAAAAGAAGGCAGTCACAGGCTACTTGTGCCACTGTTGCATGGGTTGTCTACAATATTTTTATAATATAAGAACAGGAAAAATATAAATAAATATGTATTGATAAATATTAAAAGCATTTTTGTTCAAACACAATTTTTATAATCAAATATTAATGTATTATATTAAATAAGATAATGTAATGGTTTTAGTTGACATTAGCAGGAGTTAATTGCATAAGATTAAAGTCTAAAGCTGTAAACATCCTCAGCGATACACGTACATTTGTCGATGAACATACGCTGCGTCACATGAAGGAATTTTTCTTTAAGACGGCACTGGAAACAGTTGCGCAAAGCATGCAAAATTTATACCTGGTTTACTAGAAGAAAATGAAACTTGTCCCGGCGCCTCACAGCTTGCTGAGCTCTTTGTCGACTTGTTCCGATGGAACACTAATATTACTAAGTTTAAGCAATATCCAACACCATAAACTAATGTACACTATTAATTTGCAAAATAAACACTCAATCCCACAACCGCAAGACCTAGTGCTACTTACATGAATATTGTGCTCGACATAATTAGTACAACCAAATAACTAAGTACTTTAGTTAACAAGCATATTTTCATTCGGCCTTAACGTACCATTTCAAGCGAAAAGAAAAAACATCATAAAGATAATTTAACAAAAAAAAAATAAAATAAAAAAAAAAGATGTACTATGTTAAAATCGAATTATTAATTTATATAAAAAAAAGTTCAGTTACCTTTAACGACAAAAGAAGAACATTTATGGCTTCTGGTATCGTTCTGTGTAAAGATTTATAACTTAATTCTTTGTAAACAAACATGGCAATACTTGAAAGTGCTATACATCTTGCTACACCTGTTGGTTCACGACGACAGCAACGCATTAAAATTGCTATGATATGATCCTTCAAAGCGTTATAATTATTAAATAAATTATTATAAATAAAAAATCTCAAAAAATCATGTAATTCTTATAGTGTCTTACCTTTGCATATGGACAAGTGGTCGTTACAAGTTCTGATTCATTGGGCTGCAAGACTCTCGTATTTGAATTAGTGATTGGTAGCGATAATAACGACCCTAAAATTGAAACTGCTTCCATCCTCGGAGCCTTTAAAAATATCAATAATTACAAAAAACCTGAAAAGATTAAAAGATATATATGAAAATACCTTCATACCTCAATGTCTTGACTACTAAGAATTACATTAGCTGCTTGGATGTAATCTAAAATTAAAAGACTGGAGCCAGCAAGATTTAGACTGAACAATCGTGGTCCAGTGTATTTCACAAGAGTGTGAAGAATCTTCGTGTCATTACTTGAGATCCCGTGATGAACGGCTCGATAAAAAAGTGTCAAATGTTGTTTGGGTAAGTTTACATCTTGCGGTTGAATAGTTAAAAGGCAAATAAGTCGATATGCTGCTAACTTTCCTGCTTCATATTGCGAAGGTAATTGTATCGCCTAAGAGATAAAATTAATTTTTATTTCGAACCAATTCATGTTAATATTAACTAAAAAGGTATGATAAATTTTTATAAATATACCTTAAAGCACCATGGAGCTATGATCGTTAAGGGAGGGATCAGTTCTGGTGCTGGAGGCGTAGCTTGATTATCTCCGGAAACGCCTTGATTTTGTCGAATCTAAATAATTGTAATGCGATTGTCAAATAATACAATACAACGGATAATAAAAACACTATTAAATTAAAATTTTCAACTTTTCAGCTCACCTTAATAAGAGTATGCGTGAGCTGCACAAGATAATCCATGACCTGTCCGTGGAGTGTGGGGTCCTGAATGTTGTTGACATCGCCGAGGGCCGACAACATGCGCCTCCAGAGGACGACGGCGACGTCGGGCAACCAGCCACGCACGCCACCGCCTGCCATCACCGACCTCTTTTCCGACGCGTCGTTAGTGTCTTTACAAGAAAAAATAATTTTAAATATTCAAGTGAAAGTATGTGACTTTTTACAATTCGCTGCAACTTAAAAAGGCATATAAAAGCAATAACTTATGTATTGTTTTTTATTTTGTTATAAGATATAATGAATGGTTGATATATATATTGATAAAATTAAAGATATGCAGTTATAAAACAATGCAATGCAAAGCAGTATTATAGCGCCAAACTCTGTTAAATACAAAAATAATAAAATAGTAAAAAAATCACGATTAGTAAAAATTTATGCCTAAAATGCTGATAACCTGTGTATTTCTTTTTTTTCTAAAGTAACTTCCAAGTTCCAGCCTTTAATTAGCAAAATTAATTTACAAAACTATGACGGAGCTTAAAAAGAAAATTGTAAAATGGTAAAAAAATGTTTAAATGACAAATAAACACAATGAAAAAAAAATCGCAGAATTTTCATAACCACTCGTGATTTCATCTGTAAAAGAAAAAATGGGTTTCACTTCTTCATACGTACCGATGCTGCTACCGTCAATATTGTCGATTTGAATAGGACTGTCTTTGTTGCTGTCTACGCCGCTGCTTGGCGTGGGTGATGGGCAGCGCGGCGTCGGCGGTTCGCTCTCCGGCACGACGACGCTCTCCAAGGATTTCGCTCGACGCTTGCAGCCGCCGCTCTTTGATGACGTCGAGGCGTTAGACACCAGACGCGCCATATCCCGCTCTATGGATAGGGGCAGAGCTGTTCGAGGACGAGCGGGGAGGACAGATTGGTGGTTTTTTTTTTTATTATAAACACTGATGGTTTTTGGTTAATGGAATCAGTTGGTCAACGCGATTATTGATCTACAAGAGCGCTGATTAGCTTCTCTTGTGATTTATAACTTTGCATCTTTTATTCATTATATTTTATATTATTTTCTTTATCTAAAATTGATATAATTAAATTTGTTTATACAATTGCCGTTTTTTCATTTCATATTTTAATTAAAAATTTTTTTCAATGTAAAAGTCAAATAATAACGCCAACCAACTAGACTTTTATTAATTTAATTTAAAAGAAAAACAAAGAACACACTTTTTAAAAACACTAAAAACTTAGATGTCGCGAAGCTTTGTTTATCCGCATCCCCGACTCAAGTTTATAGCAGCACGGCGTCTTAAATGCAAGTTATACATACGCATTGGCATCGGAAAGCACAGCACACAACAGACATACGAGACCGCAGTATTTTTAACCTACTGTCAGTGCAAAAGCAAAAAAAATTCAGGCCGGGCGTTATATTTATAAGTGCGTATAGTAGCCACTATACCTAATGACAACACTGAGATGTAGTATTTTGAGTCGAGTAATTTGATTATGGTTTTTTTTATAGCAAGATTAACAAAAAATGAAAATTTTTAAAAAAATTAAAGAAAAAAATACACACAAAAACAAAATATTCTTTGTCCTTGAGCTTAGATTGAACGACTTACCAGGTACACCAGTACTAACGGCTTGCGTCCGATGCCTATGAATCTTGGTGCGGATTTTACCGTTGTAAATGGAATTGTCGCTTGCACTTCTTGGCAGATGCCGAACTTTTCTCAGCTCACGAAATGCATGATCTGAGATGAAATTATTTTAATTATTTTTACACTTTACGTTCTCAAATATACTTATCTAATCTATAATGTCGAGATTAGAAAAGTTCAATAATAATTGTGCAAATTTTTCATTATGTATAAATCAAATATTTTCAATTTTAATAATACATTCATCAATTTTTCAAAATTCAAATTCATCAATTGAAAATTATATACTACAATTCAAAAAGTATATTTGAGAAATTTATATCAATTTTTAATATATTGAATTTTAAAAACATAAATTAGTTTTTCAAATATTAATAATCAAAACTACTTTTACAAAAATCAATATTGTAATTAACGAGAAATTTTCAAATTCATGATGATCTTACAGCAAGAAATGTTATTTCTACAAATTTTACGTAAAGTTGCAAGATATTAATATTCTTTTTCGTTTGAGTTGCAGTTTACATTATCATAAAAGATTAGGAAATGTAAAACTGCTACTTTACCAGTGACTTCTTTTGATGACTGCGCCGTTTCTTGATCGATGCTACCGCGACGCGGCGGTTGTACGCTGCCCGTTGACGCTGCGCGACTTCCGACGCCTCTTCGTTTTTTAGATTTTTGCTCACTCAATCTGTCCAAAGGCAAATCGTTCAGATCTAAATTGTACACGTGCCTAGCAAGAACTCGCGTCAACGTGTCCAAAGTTTTCTAACATAAAAATAAATAAATATTTATATTTTATTGAACAAATAATTCTAAATTTAAAATTATAAGATTGATAGAATCTTGTATTCACTACATTAAAACGAAGTCAATTATAATAAAAAAATTAAAATATTTTAAAAACTTTTTAAATTTTATTTAACTAAAAACTAATTAAATATAATTTGCAAAGTTAATATAATTCATTTAAATTATTAATGATTTACATTTACTTAATTTATTTTCTTTTAAAATTAATGACTGAAATTTCAGGGTAAGCTTATTGGTCCAATTTAGATGAAATAAGTTTTATATGCGTACAACTGACATGAGTTCAATGAACTTCGATTCATTCATAAAAGCGGTTGACCGCGTCAGGGTTAATTAACGATGATGCACTTACGGCCCACTCTCGGATGAGTTCCTCCCAGTGCGTAAGTGACGTTAAGACTTGAAGAAATTGATCCCATAATTGTGTTGATATAACCACATTTAAATTAGCCTTTATCCAGGTAACAATTAAAGTTTGAAAAATGGCAGGTGCTAGCTTGCCACCAATACTTTCTTGGAGTTTGCGACGTGAATTCTTTTCGCTCAATACCAAAGAAGTTATTTGCAATAATACCCTTGAATTAATATAATTATTAAATATGATAGATTTTTAAAATAAAGAAAGAGATATTAATTTATAGAAGTTTATTAAGTTTATATAGTAAAATGTTGTTATCACGTTAATAAAATTTACCTTAACAGCTGCTCCCAAGTGGCAGGCTCAAGTCTTGTGTGCATAACGACATATCGATAAACATTAAGGACTCTTTTACAACTATCTGTCTGCTCTTCAAGCAAAGTAGGCTGACCTCCAACTGATTCTAAGAAAAATACATTTGAAGCTTGAGTTATAAACACTTGCAGTACGTTTTGTAATCCAGCCCTGACGAACAGATTCTCTCGATGAATTGCGCCCATATAGGAATCATTCCTTAAACGCGATAATCTTAAACTATCTTGCGGACTCTTGTCAGAATCAGCATCCTTCTTTTGGTTTTCTTCGTAATCCTTATCCCTATGTCCATCTAATGGTTCCAGCATAAATGGTGGAACCTCCTTTTTTGACAAATAAATAAACGATAATAATATAAGAATAATACGTATGATTACATTTACATGAACAAAAAGTACACAAATACTTACGTTCATTTGTATCCAGTCTTTATAAGCACCAATAGCTTTTCGAATCGCTCCGGCATGCAAAAAATCCAATAAAAAAGCTTGTCTGTACATTTCGTGAATGAAATTAACATTATCACGACTACCATATAGAACCTCTCTAACTAGGGTCATAGCTGAAAGAGTACTATCTTCTTGACTAATATTCTCCTGCGTTGTATTTTGATCAGTCGATATTATACTATCCGTTGCGTTATGAGACATCGAAACTCGACGTAATTCTTCCGCATTTTCTTCGCTTGGTGTAATACTATGAATCGAAATATTCTCAATAAAATTACCTATCTTATAAAATTCAGTGTAAGAAAAAAAAAAAAATGTTACCTTTGAGTAAAATGAGAAAAAACGCCATCCTTTTTGGTAACATGAGTGAATGTGGCTATCCATTTGATGAGTGCAACTTTACAGAGTACATAATTGTTTTGACTTTGGTTTGATGGTTTTCGCATTGTTGACAATTCCAAATTAGGTTTGTACAGAGAAAAACTATCATTAAATTCTGGACAAATATATTTTAAGTATGCTGTTTTAAAACGATCTAAAAGAAACTGAAAAGATCTATATTGACGAGTGTGTTTATCTCGCCACTCAATTTTCACAACCTGGAATATAAACGATCTTATTATAATGTTCATAAAAATAAAACTATTTCGGAAAATAGAAGTATTTTTTGTTGTATACCTGTGTTACCATAAAGTCCAATAAAGCCTCAAAAAATTTAACGGTCTCGTTGTCCAGCGGTTTATCACCGCTCTGAGGCGGCAAAATAGGCCCGTTATCGACCTGGGTAATAGGACCCTGCGTAACACCGCCATCATGAAAGACGCAATGATTTAACTGTGTGTCATAAAATTCCTTTTTCTCTTTCTCGTCGCAGCTCGCGGATTTTGTGTGCTTTTTGCTTTCGACTTTCCTCTCCGACTTGTACGGCGATGGCTGCCTCGGCGGAAACCCAGGCACCAGGCAGCCAAACATTTGATGTATGTGCTCAGGTGCATTGTCTCCTAAGGCTTGGTACCATAAAATAAAATACCTGCAAAAAGACAGTAAAAAGATTTTATTTTTTATTTTTGAAAAATATAAATTATATGTCTCTAAATTTACCTTATAGCTTGTTTCCGAAGCTTCCAACTGTTTCCAGGATGTAAAAGTTTGTGCAAAATTCTTGCTAAACTATGGCATTGCCATCTTCTATTTAGCAATTCAGGAAGAAGTGTTAAGACTTTTTCCAGTAGCTGCAATACCTGCTCCAATTCTTCTCTGTGTGCTTTATGAACTAAAAAATATATTTTTAGTTTTTTTAATGCATTAATTTTTTATCAAGCTATCATTGTTAATAAAGAAAATTTAGAATGTTAACTTCTTCAAGGAAAAATTGTTAAGGCATACATTGGCACTTACCAAGGTGGAATGAGAGTTCTGTCAGCAGAGCAAGGCGAAAGAAGCAAAGAAAATTCATATTAGTAAATTAACAGAATAAAGAATGTTATGATGGTGATGGATTTGAACCACATAATTTCCAAATTACTTCCCAAGAATAAAAGAGAAATTTTATTGATTTTAAATAGATCATAAAATTAAAATTAAAACTAATGGACCATAGATATCAACCCATTTATTTGTTAATAGAATAATGTTATTATTTTGTTAGATAAATAATACTTGTTTAGTGATTATTTCTTAAAAGTGAATAAATATTTTTAAATTATTGAAAAGTTATCTTACCTCGCTGACGCAAGTTTGTTTCTGCTGACACAAAGCAATCATACAAAATGAAGTAGACATGACTGAAATTTGCTTCAAAGAATCCTTTGGCTTCATCCGTATCAACATTATCTAAAATTAAAAAAAGGTAAAAGTCAATGAGATGTGAAATACTTAGATTAAATGGTGAATTGAATTTTCCTTATATAGTCTAATGAAATAATTAGACACGAACTTAAAAGAAAAACAAGAATTGTTGTGCAATAACTGGTTCTGTTACAGAATCTGAAGTTTCATTTCCTAAATGATCAAGCATTTATTTTCTTTTAAAAATGCTTTGCTGAATGTACTTAACAAGTTGGAAATAAATTCCAGTTTCAGTGGATATAAAAGGCCATGTGCTTTATATCGCAATGGTAGCAGTAGCAGCTATTTCTGGTAACTAAATGCCATTATGGTTTACTGATTAGATATATAAAAAAAAAAGTTACTGGTTTATCCGTAACCTACATTACCTTTAATACTACTAAATTATAGAAAAGATCATAATTTAATTTCAAAAATTGAGATTTATAAATTAAAAATATTTCATAATTCTAAAAAATAAATAACTGTTAAGTATAAAAAATATTATTTGTCAACAATGTAGTCGGAAAATAATTTCACTGGTGAAAATAATAAAACTCAAGTGTATAACTATATACAGCACTGATAAGAAAACAATAAATCTAACTGATGACATTTTTGCAAAAGAATGTGTGAATGCATACCGTATGATAAGAAAAAAACAATAAAATTTTAAGCTTCAGTGGAAATCATTATAAAATAAACTAGTGTCAAAAAAATGTTTCAGTAGTTTTCTGTAACAGTTTTATTGTTACTTTAAAATATAATAATATCCTTTGAGTACCAGTAACACTAATTGCATTACATGCACGAGTGCACAATTATATAATATAATTATACAGAAATATAAGTGCAGCGAGTTCATAATTATACACGAAAAATCCATGACTCCACCATGAAATTAAAGCACGAGTCAATGGATTCACCTTGAACCGACAGGTGCCAATGCAAAGTGACAGCCCATCGCTAATCCTCAGGCTAACCAGGAAAGCAAACATTCGCTCCAGCTAGGCATGCACAGCAAGAATCAGTAGCATCATAGGAGATCACATACATAACCAGCTCTATGAAGGAAGTGTAGAATGAGAAAGAGCGTGCGAGCGAGCGAGAGAGAGCGCGAATTTCTCACGCAGATGCTGTCGCGCTTACGGGCGGGATCATTACGTAGGTGTGCAATAGAGGCCCCGCGTATTCCCGCGTCCCACATCGTGGGGCCTCACTACTCAACAAGACACATACGCATGTAGACGCACACAGACATAGGCGTAGAGTGTGAGAGAGAGAGAGAGAGACTCACCTAGGACAATCTTGAGGTGCTTGAACCTGGTGGCGCTGTCCTTCTTGACGTCCTGGATCTTGAGTGTCGACTTCTTGATGTCTACGTGCAGCTTCTTGCTGAACATTGTCGCCGCTCTGCGGAGACGCTGCTGCGGCTGGAGGCTCGCTTGCCCGCCGGCTGCAGCTTCCTCCTGCGCCCCGTAGATGATGACGATGCTATGTTACTCCTGCTGCTGCTAATACTGCCGCTGCTGCTGCTGCTGCTGCCAACGAGCGGCACGCCGTCGTTCCTCATGGAGATGGAGGACTATGGTTGCGCGGCCCGCGACTTATGCTCCTCTTTGGAGAAGACGCTCTCTCGCACAGCTGGAGAGCTGCGTGTGCCTCTGACAGTAGAGCAGCTCTCTCTCTGATGACTGCACACAGCACACCGCGACCTGCAGAGCTCTCGCTCTCTGCGCGTCTCTCTCCTTCGCACTGGCTCGCGCTGCTGCTCTCACTCTCTCTCTGTGTATACGCGCTAGACTCGCGAATGTTGGTACGTACACGGAGGGACGAGGAGAGAGAGTCTCTGTATATATACCGCTTATTGCACTCTAAGAGAGAGAGAGAGGAGGATTGTTGTGTAGGTACACGCGCGCACACAGACTCGCGCAATCATATGTAGTGTGCGGCGGCCATCTTGCTTAGTGCTATATCTGTCTCTCTCGCTCGCTCGCACTTGCTGCTGACGGTGTGGGTGGCTCCGCGAGCAGTCGGCCTTTCCTCGGCTCCTTTTTCTTCCTTTGCGGGATGCCACAGGTTCGTAAGCGCGCCTCCTTACTCTCTCTCTCTCTCTGTCTGACTGTGCTCTGGGAACGATGACACACACTACTTAACAGGTAAGTCACAAGGAAATTTAGACAGCAGGCCTGTGTTATCGGCGATTTCGGTTTGGATTTTGGAATTTCGCTGAATGTGGAGTATTGCCAAAGAGGGGATTTTGAAATTCGTCGGTCGTTGGCTCCAAGTTCGAAACGAGGAACGCGTGGATTTTCGCTCCTGATTTGTATGTGTAGGTGACAAGTGAGCGGCTCGCCACCGTTGGTTTTTTAGAGCTCGGTTAATGACATCATAAGTTGCTCGCGCCTCTTTTATAGAGAGCGCGGATTCACCTTTTGGTTGATTTTTTTCCTGCTTTGATTTCCGAGTTTATTATGTCATGGGCTGTTTGAATTTTTTCGTGGAGAAATGTGGATTTTACCGAAATTTTTTATTTTTTGCCAGAAGCGTACTTAGTTTTTATTTACAAAATGCGAAAAATACAAGCGATGGTTTGGAATCGACTAAATTTGTGTTCGATGCTCCAAAATTTTATGTAGAATACTGGTGTGTTTAGTACCCCTGTAGGTATGTTTTTTTAGATTTTATGTTTTATTAATTTTTTAAATGATTTAAACTTTTTTTAATTATGTTATATTTTTTTTAATTTTAATATTGTTAGGTTTCCAAAATGCAATCTGAATACCTAAAACTTATTTTTAAAAAATAATTCAAATTTATTTAAATAATTCATTTAAAAAAACTACAAAACATGATTCTCAAAAATCCGTCGGACTTTTTGAACAACGAAGTGGCAGCAACAGAACGCTCCAAAAAGTCACTAAATCCATTTCGAAGTGATAAACCTGACCTCTGGCGGCGCGGCGTAAAATTAAAAAGCCCGATTCACACAAAACTCGCGGGAAATTGAAAAAATACAGACTCGCGTATCACAGTCAGTTTTGTATTTAATTAATATGAGTGCAGAAAAAACTCCTGAGACGCCTTGCATCAATTTGGAATTTTCAAGATCCGAAAGCTTGAGCAAACAAACTAAGGTTAAGGAATTTTGGAAGTATTTAGATGGTCAAGATATCTTGCGTCCTTACGAACCAGTGAAAAGTAAATGCCTTTTTGTAAATATCTATAAATCATATCCTTTATGAACTTTTTACTTTTTATGAATAAACTTTTTGTTAATCATTTGATAATAAACGCTCCATTTAGGTTATTTATAACCTAATTGTATTTCAATACTAATTGCGACTATTTCTTGTAGCGATGGAATCGAGAGGCATAGAGACCTGCAGTACAAGCTCACGATCCGTCTCCGAAGCTTCCTTAGTATCTAAATTGGCTTCCACCAGGATTAGGCAAAATACAAAAAAGGATTTGAAGCCGAAAAAGTGCAACGACGAAAGGTGTAAAATAGAAAAATATCTTAGGTATTAGCTTAATTATAATCTTACTATTTTATTGGAGAATCATTTTTTATTATTAAATGCCTAATTGCTAGGATGAAATATACTAAATATTTGATTTAGGGAAGATTTAAGATACGCAGATTCCGTAGAGGTTCCTTATGAAGAAATCAAGGCTGAAATAGAGGCTTATCAAAGACGGTTGCTAAAATGCAAAAATCCCCTCTGTGACAATGACTGGTGCGATTGTTATAAAAAGAAGACTCCAAAAGAGTAATTATTGTTTACCAATTATTTGAAAGTTATAAAGTTTAATATCAATATTATTATGATAATTTATAAAAAAATGTATGATGTATAACCTATTTCATAAAAATCTATTATACAGATAATTTAACAGCAGAAGTGTTGAATAATAAATATAAATTAAGCATTTCGATTACAAAAAAAGATAAATCTTTAAATAAATTTATCATCCGAAGATTAAATTTAATAACGTACGTGTAATATTATGTAGATCATTAAACTCGATATAGATTCAGTTATTAAGAAGTCATCTACAATTATAAAATTAATACAATAAATCTATAATCCAAAACCATAAATAACCAACATGATTCTCTGCAGCATCTCCCAGTACAACCGCATCCACTGTCCAACCAACCCCTCCTTCAACCCCATAATTTCCCCTACCCCTCCACCAACAAAACTACACTCACCTTCCATTTCCATCTGCCAACAACCTCCTCATCAAAACCTTCCCCGAATCCATCCAAAAACCTACGTGCACGCGTTCTATACTTATATAAAAGATAGCCGAAACGGTGAAAAGACGCGCGCGTGGAGGTAACAATGTAATCTCTTAAATAATAACAGGCCCGGCGATTGCTCCTCGGTGCTGAATGGGCGAGCGCGCGCGCGCACGCGTCCTGGGTTAATGGGCCGCGCGAGCACATGTGCACGCTCCAACGGTTCCTCGTCGAGTTTTGTCCTGTCGATCAAGCGCCGCAGCCGCTTTTCCCATGAATTTTCGATGCTCGGTCGAGGAGAGGAGGATTTTTGTCTGTTAGGTCGCGACGACGGCCCGCGATGTCATCTGGTGATCGGAGAGGATGAGTGGATTGAGTTTTTTTGAGTATTGTGAGGTTTGGATTTTTTAAGGGGCAAGAGTTAGTGTTGGCTGACCAGTGAAATTTGAAAGGTGTTTTGTTACAGAAGAAATGAATTTTCAGCTGTTTTCGGTGGGTACTGCGTATTCACGAAGGTTGTACAATATAGAACCGCAGAATAATAAATGATCTGTAAAAAAATGTATTAAATCTATCGAATGCTGCAAATTTACTAATCAGCTCTACAAAATCCGCGTTTTGCATCACCGCTTCCACAACAATTTCATTAAACACTTCCACCACATATCATTCACCTCCCCATCCCCCCAAAATCCCTTGACCCATCATCTCTCCACAAAACCATCCCACCCCCACCTACCCACATACCTATACCCAGCATCAACCATCTCTCGCTCCTTTCCCAACCATTTTCCCTGGGAAAAGGAGAGCGAGGCCGCGATTTTCCAAAGCCCCGCCATACAACCACCTACCTCACCACACATACACTCACACCGCGCTCGGCGGACCTCGACCGGCATATATCGTATTTCCCGTCGCTCTCTGCAAGGTGTACAGTGCGCGCGACGGCCTCGCGCAGCGCGCTGGACCACACCGAGAGACGAAAAAGCTCGCACGACATCTGCGCAAGCAAGCGGCCTCTCTAACGTCGATTTCCCCTCTCTCTCTTTTCTTTTTCGCCCGGCGATCTATCGCTTTCATTGTTCCCCGCGGGGCTTTATTTTTTATTCTTCTTTCGAAGCCGCGTACGTCGGTAGCTCCGCAAATTTTGGGTTTCGGGTTTCCGATCGGGCCAAGCTTTGGCCCGAGAGTCTAGCTGATGCTTCCGATTTGCGCGCAGGGAGAGGATGGTTAGGTGTATAGGCGCGTCCCTTGATCGGGAGGTTTGATGGTGTATACGCTTCGATGCTTTGTGCGCTTTTGATTTTCGGATGGTTTGGCTTGATTGCTCCGATGGGAGGGAATAGGTTTTAGAGGTTTTGAGGTAGTTTGGGATTTGTATATTTAAAGTAATTTTGTTGTCAGGTCTGAGTTGATAATCTGATACCGTGGTGTTTTATTCATCGATTTAACATACTAGGAAATCAAAATAAATGTTTATTGATTAACAGATGGTCATCAAAAAGTGCTAAAAACTCTGATTGGAAATTAATTAATTAAGCTCATTCAAGTTTTGTTCGATCGTAACTAGAGTCTATACTTAGAATCATATCAAAATCTAGTAACCAAAATTATACAATAGATGTATAATTGATGAATTGACAACTCCAAGTACCCGAAATTCCAAACTTCAAATCCAAAACTCCACATCACCATAATTGATATTGTGATAACGTGCTGATACACGTCACCAAACCATCACCACAACTCAACCCCCCGCCGGCACTTTTCCATGCGAATCGCGCGACCTTCCTTTTTCCGCGACGCGCGTCATCTTCGACGATACAGCCACTTGGTCAGGGCCCCCCCTGGAACATTACAACAACGAGCCATTTGTCTTCCGGGGCCGGACATCGCCCTAGCCTCTCTGGAGTTCCGGTTCGCGGACCGCCGGCGCACCGGATATCGGACATCGACCGCGCCCTGCGCAGAGATATTCTCTTCTTCGTTTTTTTTTCTTTTTCGTTTCGCTGTGGCTTAGGTCTGCTGGGTTGTAGTGTGAGGGCAGACGATGAGTGCTTATGGAATGAATGGATTTTTCTTTTATCTTGGTTTGAATGTTTGGGAAAGTTTTTAGAATCCAGGCTGCGGTGTATTACGCTGAATTTGAGATAAAACTGTGATTTTAGATGTAGTAGAGTGTAGTTGAGTTGAGTAAGTTTCTACTGCTTGAGATTTAAAGAGTTTTGAAAATTGAAGAAGGAAGTAATGCTGAATGTTAGAGCAAAATTGAATCCTCGTTTTCCAAATATTAACATCTTTCTTGCTACGTCTTTTCATTGTACACAATCTTACTTACTCGAATGGAAAATTAAACAAGCCCTAAGTAGAACCTAACCAGATTAGCCATACACCTGCCAGTTACCTCCTATAATCAAACCCCACTATAAACCTAACAAAAACTTGAACAACCAAACCCAACTAATTCCCCATTCGCACCCAACCAACGATAACGACCCAAAACCAACTCTATCCTCCCAATTACGCCTATCCTCAGCCCCCCAAAAAAAATCCCAAAACTCTCGCCCTTCCGAAAAAAATCCCTCCCAGCCGGCAGCCGTCGCCCAGTAACCCGAGCTCGTCCGAGCCCCGCGTCCAAAAAGCCTGGCAAAAACAAAAACACGCTCGCTGGCATCAGTAAAGCAAAACAAAAAGCCCGCCGCTTGGCCGCAAAAGTCGAGCGCCCGCGCGCGCAGAGGCGCAACCGGAGAGCCGCAGGGAAAAAAGCGCTCATATCCGCCCCCGGCGTGTACAGGCTCGATCCTCTCTTTGTCTCCCCGCGTGCATTGACGAGTAAGATTCGGCCCGCATCGAGTAGAGCCCGCAAGCAGGTTGATATCGGCGACCCCCCGGTACGAGGCGCAAGCGCGGTGGGTCTTAGTGTGTGTATTTTTGCATGCTTCAGTTGACGACGATTGCGAGGAGAGTAGATTGCGTGATCGGGGCTTGTGTGTATGGTGGAGGAAGAGGAGGGTTGGCTGGATGGGAGGTGAAGAATGGAAGTGAAGAGCGCGAGGCAGGCGATTTGAATTTGGATTTATTGCGAGGGAAGGTGCAGTTAGGAGGGGTGGGTTTAGGAAGGAAGAAGTTATGGGGATGATACATTAGTTTGGCGAACGGGGGCTTAATGAGAGTGGCTCGTCGGGGTTCTTGCACGAATGGGAATGGGGATTGTTGGGGAATACTTGGGATGGATTGCGTTTTTAGGACAGTTTAAGAAGTTGAAGAAAGTTTTCTTATTAGGTGAGTTTATAGGTAGATTTGAGAGCTTTAGAACTAATCTAGCAAATTGATTAATATTAACTTTCTGAAGTTCAAAGATGTCTATAATCATTCTTTTTACATTCCGCATGGACAATTGATTCGGATAAAAATTAAAATTATTGATAAATGATTCATATAAATATGAATTTATCGATCTACTCCGAACCAAGCCGTTAATTTTGATATACAGGGTAGAACACTATTATATGAATCATTTATCAATACATATACCAGCCGAACCATAGCATCTTTTCGAATTTAAAAATTAAAGTTGTTTTAGGCCTCAATGAGGGCCTATTTAGAAGCGGATTAACCGTCACAGTTAGGGCCTATTTGATTTTCTATTCAGTTTCATTAAACCTTTATACAAGCATAAACTTTTAAAATTAATTTTTAACCCTTAAAAAATCCAGAAAAATATCAAAAAGCCCTAGAACAAAATTAAGAACGAACCTAACGAGAACCTCGCAAACCGAAATTAAAACATAACGAAACGAAGAGCTGCAGCAACCGTAATAAAAAGCACGCGCGCACCGCGAACGAGCGCACGGGCTTCTCGAAAAAGAAAAGAGAGAACCCACGTACGAAAATCAGAGCGAAAGATTCCCTCTCTTTCTCTCTCGGTATACAGCTATATACATGTATATAGAGCCTAGCTTGCGCCGGTATACGCCGATGGGGCGAACAATGGAGGCGGGATGCTCATTTGTCTGCGGGCATTGTTGCCCGTCCAGCCGGAAACTCGAGCTCTCCGTCCTCCCTGCGCGCGCGAGCAGCATCTCTCTCCCTCTCTCTCTCTCTCTCTTTTTTTTATAACGTCGCTCTTCGTCTTTCGCGTCTCTCTCTCTCTCTCCCTCGGTGTTCGTCATAATTAAAACGGGCCGCGTTTCTCTCTTCATTTAGCGTTCGCTGTATATAAGCGGAGACTTCTTCTACAGCCTACTTTTGAGTTTTGGGTTTTTGCTTTTTTTGAGGCTGTATAAGCGCATTATTAGTCGGCTGTGCCTTGAGGATGGATGTAGGTTTGAGTGGACGCTGCCGATATGGATGGACGGATTAGAGGCAGCCGGTTTTTCATTTTAGATCCGATGGGTTTTGGTCAATCGATTAGATTCTGTATCCTTTTATCAGAATCTGCAGCTTTGTTTTCTGCGAGCAAGATACCGATGCAGTTTGTTTCTTTACAAACGAATCATCCGTAAAACCTGCAGCCATAATAATGACGTCAACGCATCACGACCGGTTAAACTCTGTTTTCTTTCCAAACTCCATCCGGCAAAAACGAAACAACCAACTCGCTCGCCACTTTTACTCGAATTTAGCCTCCAGCTTCTCCACTCGCCGCGTAACTCCGTCCGACCAAACACTTCCACTCCTTACCGATCTCTCCCCCTTAACCTCGCAAGCCTGTATAAAGCAGCTCGGCCCCTTAAAAAAAGAGGCACATGCGCTCGAAAAAACGAAATTCCGAAAAAATGAATATAAACCCGGATAATTTTTTCCCTCGATTTTTCGAGGCAGCACTGGCGCGCGTACGTCGGATCCGATCCTCGTCGCCGAGCGCCAGCACAGAGCAACAGCAGCGCGCGCGCGCGCGGTGGGCGTCCGGTCAGCCGTTAAGAAGGAAGCTCGACCGATGTCCAAGATAAAAACGAGGAGAGGGAGGGAGATGGTAAGGGGAGGGCAGCCGAACTTTCGGACGACGTCGCGACGAATTTGTTCGGCTGCCCAATGAGCCAGAAGCCAAGGGCTCGCGAGATCGCCTACCTTCGCGGTCGCTCTGCCTTTTTTATGCGCGTTCAATCTCTTTCCGTGCGCGGTTCTCGCTTTTTATTTCGTCCCTTTTTGGGAGGGGGAAGGCGAAGGAGATTGTGTGTGGTATAGAGGCGTGCGGAGGAGGTGAGGGAGAGGACGGCGCGGGTGTGTTTTGTTTTTGTCACTAATAAATGTCAGCGTGGAGGTAGCCGGTGTCCCACCTTGCGCCTGCTGGATGGCCGAGCAAAATTATACTTTGTAGCTGGGTTGTAATTCATGGGGTTTGTTGCTTTGTTTTCTGATGACGGTTATCGTCTGTTATACACATATGGGTTTAAATCTTGGCTTGGCTCGCCGATCGTTTTTCTTTATCATGGTGCCAGAGATCGGTTCTTTATGCTGATAAGTGGTGAAATCGCTAGAATGTCTATTTAAGGTTCTAAATCGCTCGAAACTTTTTTAAATACTTGTTATTTATCTTTGCTATGATTATAATATGATATTTCTTCAACGTGATGATGCTCATGTGCCATACCGATGCCTATGTCCATTTTTATTCGAGTTGTCTTCAAATCGTCAACTTGACTATTATGTTAGTAATGAGAGCCTACTCTACGCGCCATCTGTAACAATTCACCAAAAAAAATTTCAAATTTTCTTATCCCAAAATTGATGTTTCCACAATCACCACATACTTTTCAGCCAACTCTCACCCACCACTTGCCGACTTCTTTCTCCCACTCCCGCTCAATCCCACATTTTTCCTCTCTCGCTCCTCCTCCCACTCCCCCTTGCCCTCACTCGCAGGGACACAATTTTTTCCCTCTCCGCAGAAAGACAGAGTCGGAAAAGAAAACGCGGAATACGAGACGCACGAGAACTCGCGCATGCCGATTTGCTTCGTGAAGCGTGAAGGAAATCGGCGTTCCGCGCTCCGGCTCCGATCGTAAGACGGATTCTATACTTGCGCGCCTACTCGGGTTCTTGCGGGGTGACATCCGACTGCACCGGCAGCAACGCCCAGCTACACACACGCACATACACATAGCAGCGATGGTAGCTGCTGCTGCTACGCGCAAGCCCTGGACTCGACGAGATCGTCCCTCTGCGGTTTCTGCGCTGTTCAGGTAATACGAGAGCTTCTCCGCGTCCTGTGTGTGTATATATAGGACCCTGCAGTTTCGACGCTGAAATCATGGGATGATGCTGGGTTAATGGCGGTCTCGAAACTCGCTAGATAGGTTAGTTTTGATTATAGCGAGTCGTTGGTGAAGTTAAGCCGAGAGCCGCAGCTGCTTTTCGTTTACGCTGGTTTCGCGAAAAAAGCGAGCGTCGGATATCTGAATATAATGCGTGGCTGCAATGAGATTGCCGGTGAATTACGGCTTTGAAATTCAGCGGGGGAATAAAGCATTTTTTGAAATAACCAGCCACGCCGGCATTCCCCCGCGTCGAAAAAAGAAGGAATTTCGAAATTTCGCTCCTCTAGGGCCGCTTATGGCCGCGCGATCGGCAAACAAGAGCAAAAGGCTCGCTTCATAATTCAACATCATGAGCGCGCGCGCGCGGCCTCCTCACTTCAAAATCAATTTTCCCCCATAAATTGTCGGAGCGAGCCACGGCGGCGGCCAATAAATTTCCAATTACCCCCGCCTGCCCCGGCTGCAAAAAGACAAGCCGCGTAATAGCGTCAATTCCGTCCTCCCTTGTAATATTACAACGACGGGCGAAGAAAAATCTGAGCCAGACACACACACATGCTTCTACAGTTAATCTATTACACGCTGCGCTTGCGTTTAGTGGCCGTATAAACGCTCGTATATTTTTCAGCTCTCGCGAAGGCAGAGAGGAGGAGGAGGAGGAGGAGGAGAAGAAGGCGAGAGCGAGAGAGAGCGGGAAAGGCGTGTAATTTGACGGGGCGCGTAATGCGATGTTAATAGAATGGAATATTGGGCAGTGCTTACGTGCTTACGTTCTCTCGCTCGTCATAAATCTCGGCTAAGTTGGCAGAGCGGCCTGCCTGCTCCCGGGCACGCAGTCCGCTTCATTATCGTCATCATCATCATTATCGTCCTCGTCCCTTTTCCAATGCACGTGCTCACTCGCTCCTATATACATGCGATGCGCTCTCGAGCTTATAGCTTTCCTTTTTATTCTCGCGCGCGCGCGCGCGAGCTGGCAGAGAGTAGAAAGAGAGCAGCAGCTTTGTGGCTCGAGGGCTGCTGCTCTGCTCCCGTGCGCGATCGTAAAATCGAAATTGCAGAGCGCGACCTTAAAGGCTGTGACCTGCAGCAAGCGCTGGCGAGTGGAGTATATGTGAAATCTCGGCGAGAGGCGATAAAACGCTAATTAATTTTCTATAGGGGAATGAGAGAAACCAGTGGGGAATGCTGGGGAGAGGCGTGATTGTTTCCGGTGGCTCGGGGAGAGGAGATGGAGAGAGAGAGTGAGGCTGGGTGTTTTTTTTTTCTGTGGGGTTTATAGTTTTTTAACTGGTTAGAAATTATTCGTGATCGAACTGAATAGGATTTAGTCTATACAACTAAATAAGTAAAAATGTTAATAATTTAAGATTAAGAATAATTTTACAGAACGGATTCCACTGTATCTTTGAGAAAATAATTTTTTCAAAATTAAAGACTGAAAAGTCTTCAATCCAAAAATGATTATTTATTATCCAAGTATATTTTTCACGCCGCGAACAGCACCGAATTAAAAAGACATAAACATAAACTAAACAGGCTCCGAAGGCGGCGTTTACTCGGTTCCAGTAAATTTTCTGCACCGCTTCATATAACGACGAGTGAGCTAGAATTAGCTAGAGGGTTCGCTTTGGCGCGCTCGCGACCGTGCGATTAACTCATAATTTCGCCATGTAAATTCGTCGATCATCGAGCGCCTATATGATTATCTACGCGTATACGGCTCGTTTCGGCCTGATCCCCCTCAAAAAAAGCCCCGACTCGGGCTCTGATATACGCGAGGCATATGGGCTCTTCCATCTTAAATCAGCAGTTGCTTCAATCGATCGGCAATAAAAATTATAAGAAATTTAATTAAGATTAGAGGATTTTTATTTAGAAGCGTTATATTTGTAAATTGAAAAATAATGATTATAAATTTTGGGAAATTATATATTGCATTGTTTTTATAAACTTTTTTATCAACTTTTATAAAAATATTAATTCTCGATATGAATAAAGTATAAAAGATAGATAAAAAAAGTAACTAAGAAAAAAAGTTGAACATTTGAAATGATACGATCTGTCAGTTTCTCGGTAGCGGAGATGTAACGCAACGGATTAAAGGGAACCGATCGATCCGAAACATCGAGCGTTGATCTTTTACGTCCTCAATCTCTAGCCTCCACAAACAGTAAATACACATATATCAAACCGAATATCAAAAACCGGCCAAACTAACTCTCCTTCAAAAACAAAGCCTAACTCTCAACTTGTGAATGAAATTGCTTTCCAAACGAAACAGTCCACACTTTCAATCGGCCGAAAACCCGTTCGCAACTCTAGCAACCTGTCTCGTAGCGGTTTTACGTGGAATAGCCCGTGTAAGCTTCCATCTAACACACCCATACCTGCGGGACGCGTCTATTAATACCGCCTGTTTAAATTCGCGCTAGATCCTCCACATATCCGATAGGCCCAAGTTCCGATCGATCGCGATCCGCTACAGGTAGGTATATTCGCAGGCGCGGCAGATGGCCTATGGGGATAAGGTCTGTTCATTATGAATGGACCCCGACGCGTGCATCCGCTGTAATAAAGACCGAGCTAGAATAAAAAAAAAAGGAAAAGAGTAGAAGGTTAGAGTGTATAAAATGAAAATGCCGCGACGTGTGGGATACATCGCGCCGGTTTCTCGGAATATCGAGGGAAAAAGAAAGCGGTATGTTTAGAGAAATCCGCCGGGTGATTGATCATTGACGAGTCGGTCTTTACGCCTTGTAAGTCGAACTTCAATGGCCGGTCGCCGACGAGGGAGAAAGGCGACCGATTCGGTCGTCTCTCGGGAAATGACAAGACTATTAGGAAGAAATCGACTGAGCGCCGGCTTATCGGTTTTAATGGGTTATTATGAAGATGCACGCTCCGCGAGCTGTTATAATAACGGAGAGCCGTGGATGGCAATCAACAAATTAACGCTCTTG
>UELX01002534.1:0-30291 GCA_900480035.1 Eupelmus urozonus | reverse complement strand
ATTTTTCAGTGCCTAAAAACATATCCCAAAGTTTCATTAAGATCTGAGACCCGAAGGTGTGACACTCTCCTGGTAAGTATAATTTCACAGTAAAAATTTGCTAGTTTGTAAAACGAAATTCTGAAATGGTTTGTTGAGTTCAAAATTATCTTGTTCCAAATAAGAGATTTTTCAGAATAGAAATTTAACTAGTGAAACAAAAGCCTCGATATAGCTAGACTTTACTACAGTTTAACTGAAAAAATTCTCATTTAGAATTTCGGACCTTATTTCAATTCAGAGGCGTAAACTTTTTCCGTAAAAGTATTTGCAATGCCTCAATCATAACACAAAGCCAATATTCCATTCTATTTACATATTAACAATTAAAACCGATAATTTACACTTATTCACACATCACTCAGCTAAACCTACAATCAACACCCAAAAACCAAACCAAAAACAAAAACCAATCTCTAATCTCTCTTCTCCTCCCTGTTCCAGAGGGCACAATATCAGTGAAGCAGGAGTCGAACCTGATCGAGGGCGTCTGCGCCATGTGCATGCGCAGCATCGCCGACCGCTACGTGATGCGGGTGAACGAGCGCGACTACCACGAGACCTGCCTCGCCTGCGCCGAGTGTTCCGCCCCCCTGTCGCGCTCCTGCTACGCCCGGGACCGGAAGTTCTACTGTCGCGCCGACTACGAGCGCATCTACGCGGTCAAGTGCGCACGCTGCCAGCAGAGGCTCGAGTGCAGCGACCTGGTCATGAGGATGCCGGCCCAGCCGAGCTCAGGAAGACCGGAGAGCGCTGGGAGCAGCAGTGTTTTTCACGTAGACTGCTTCGTCTGTTATATATGTGGGGACCCGCTGGTGAGGGGGGCACAGTTTATACTCAGGCAGGGGCTGCCGCTGTGCAAGAGGGAGTTCCAGAATGATATGTTTAATATCAACAGTCCGCAAGGTGGGTGTGCTGGTTTGTTGAGGGGTTTGAGTTTGTGGAGTTTTGGGGGTTGAGAAAGGTAATGGGAGTTTTTGAGAGTATTATTACGTTTTTGGTGAAAAAATATAAGGCATCGAAGGGTTTATACCGAAACTTCTTATGAAAAATATGCGCTTGTTTCGTAAAGAGTAACTCCGTTTTCCACAGCACGTTTTCACTTGACCGGCGACTAGTATAGTACGTTGATAGAAATGAGGAACATAATTAAAATTTGTTTTTTGTTAATTTAATTTTATCGTTCTCGATTTTCCTTTCACTTGAATAGAAAAGCAAGTTTACGTTAGATTAAGGTTTGTTATATATAAATAGGTTTAATTACCTTCCACTGTATCAAAAACAGCAATTTCAAAAAATAATTGTTAGTCTTCGAGATACGTAATAGTTTTCCCGATGAAAGAGAAAACGTACTACTCTTCATATAAGATTTAAACATGCTACTCTTTGAATTATTAATTAGATTTTAAATATTTTAGTTTAAAAACATTTTCGTTATTTATTCGTGTTTCTAAATTAAAAGTGCCAAAATTATACAGCGCAAAAACTAAAGTAGCGCCGACATTATTTTCCGTTCTAATAAATTTAGGAAGCTAAATTTAGAAGCATATTTAAATGATTTAAATAAACTCATAAATTTTCATATTTACAAAATTTTGCAAAGGCAAAAGTTTATACTTTATTAATTACGATAAACAAATTTTAACCTGTATTTAAAATTTACAATTTTTTTTAAATACTTCCATCTATTTTATAATTAATAATTAACTTTGATCAGTACGAAAAGGAATTAAACACATAACTTAATAAGTGCCACCGAAAAGTGACGTTTTTGGACAAAAAATAAAATCATAAAAAAATTGCTATTCAAAGATTTTTTTATTAAAATCAAATGGTTTTTATATTCTCTAAATTAAATTAGCCTAACACAATGTAAAAGTTTGTTTGTGCGATCCACCGTTTTGTATCCTATCCTTTAAAAATTTGATTAAATTTTTATTTTTCATACAATTATTGTCGAGTCGAGTTTTTTTAGGTAGGAGTATTGAAATCATGTTTATAATTAGACTTCAGTTTATCTTAGAAGTTTATAAATCGCAGTTTTTATCACAACAGTTAAGAATATTTAATTTATTACGAAATACTTAAATATGTAAAAGGTGGAACTGTAGTACACTTAATTATAATTAATATGTCAATTCACGTATTATCTGATTGCAAGTTTTTTAGATAACACTTTTAACAATTATCTAAATACAAAGCAATTTTATAATAAACATTTTACAATAAGGATTAAAATGAATAACAATGTAATGATCGATTCAAATCTGAATTTCACGTAATCACAAGGGTTTATTTAATGACAAATGTTTTAAACGTAAAAGTAAGCACATCATCACAAACCTAGTCTGCAACGCATTAACTAAAAATTTATTCGGGAAATACGTTATTACCCAAGGATAATTTGAGTGGAGTTTTTATAAACATAGTCTATAAAATTTATCGCTCGAATATTCCTGCCAAATAATGTGAGAAATGTTTGCAGTAGCGGCTAACGATTCAGGTGGATTAAATCAAACCTTCTCTAAGACGATGACTTCCCTCGACACGGGAGCGTTGCAGACTAGGCGCGATTGCAATCAGGTACGCCTTTGCATTAAAATCGGGCTTTGACATTCAACAAATCGATATGAGATTCAACTTTTATTAATTGTAGGGAAACATGAGAGCATTCTGATTATTTTCGTGTACAAATACAAACTTTGTCATAACATTCTTCATTATAAAACTTTTTAGACCAACTAAATCATTGAAAGATTGAAACATTTTCTTAAAAATAGAACAAAAGAACAAAAAAAAAAAACAATTATCCTAGTCTTAGTAACGTATTATTTTTTACTCTAAAATAACAACGAACTTTTCAAATTTATAGAATTGATTATACACATTTGTCTGACTTGAACCTTACATCTACTACTTGTTCGTACTACTTAGTTTCTGATTAAGTAGATATAGTGTTTAATTAAAGTTACTATATATTTATTTTATTGAAAATTCTTTAACATGAAAATTTAAGGCCTTATAAAATTGCCCTTAATTTTTGTTTCGTCAATCAATAAGGGAGAGTTGCCCATATATGACAATAGGTACTTACTCACCTTGGTTATAACTTTTCACTATTTAGTTAAAAATTAAAATTTCAAAATGGGTTTTCTTCTTTTTTTTCACTAGTTCTTTATTGAATTGAAATTCTATTTTTTTGAAATAGTTTTAAAAAACGTAGAAAATACCATTTTTTGATCGATTCAAAATCGTTCCCCTTATCGGATCACTAAACAATATCGTTAATTTTAGCACCTTACGTAAATAATAAATAATACGACTAATCAAATTTGAATATTAACAATAAGTTTTAAAATTTTTAAAGACTTTCTCTTCAAAAAGAGATTTGCGTAGGCTTAAAAAAAAACATCCTTTTCAATGATTATTTTCAAACGGGAATTAGCCAACTTGGTCAAAACGATCAACAAAAATATTTTACTATTTCATTTAATACTGTTTGAAAAATTAAAAATATCAACGCTCCAAAGTTTTTACTTAATTTGAAGTTAAATTACAAGTTAAATTACAATCAAACTACTACGTGCACTTCAACCGACAAAAATGTGACAACTCATACTGGGCCATTACGAAAAGAAGGCCTTATGGGCATATCTCCCATTCATCCCTAATTAAACAATTACAGCATCTTAAATAATAAAAAATCACTCAAAAGCTATAAATTCACCCACACCTATTATCAATCAATCACCAAGTAAAAAAAAAACATCCTAACTCAAACAAAAATAAAATCAACATAAAACCTTTATTTCCTGTTTAGACGACGACCTACTGGACGACAGCAGGCCGCGCGACGGCCGACGCGGACCGAAGCGGCCGCGCACGATTCTCACATCCGTGCAGCGGCGCCAGTTCAAGGCCTCGTTCGAGGTCTCGCCGAAGCCCTGTCGCAAGGTCAGGGAGGCCCTCGCCAAGGACACCGGACTCAGCGTGAGAGTCGTCCAGGTCTGGTTTCAGAACCAGCGCGCCAAGATGAAGAAGCTGCAGCGCAAAGCCAAAACGGAGCCCGGCTCCGACAAGGAGCCCAAGGAGGACAGGAGTAAGCCTGAGAGCCCACACAGCGATCACAGTAAGTCTTTTCTATAGTTTACGAGGATTTCGTTGGTTGCTTAGGGGGTAAAATTATATTGTGGCGGATAATAGCCGGTCTGTTACTACTGTGTACAGTGAACGCTTTGAATGAGTGAATAAAGTACAATAATAAATTTGGAAGTTGAAAATATTGTTTAATGATGAATGTTTTTAAGACCTGGAATATTGATTTGTGGTTTAACTTTTAGGTCATTATATGAATGCGTTGAATATGCGAGACGGAGAATCTTCAAATTTCCCTTCAGCAACACAGCCGCTTAATCCAAATAATCCTTACTCGCCTGACGGTAAGTGATCAGTTTTTTTACCGTCGTATTTATTTAATAATGTAATAAAGTAATTTCGCGAGATTAATATGTAATTTATAAGATTTTCTTATATATTTTTAGAGTCGATTAATAAAAAAGATTTTGAAGAGTACTAATTACACTTATTGACAAAGAAATTACTGTAGACAATGGAAAGCAAACTAAAATTTATAAAAAAATTTTTGCAAGTGAGATGAATGATAAAAACTTGATTAACATTAATTTCTTTTATTAATTATTTAATAATTATTATTAAATATTTTTTAGTTAAATAAATAATGTCGTTAAAAGTTTGTAATTTCAAAAAATTAGGAAATAAGTTAGGTAATAAGTAATAGACTGCCACACAGATTTCTTCTTAACCGTTGCTAGATTTTATGAAGAAACACTAGAATTCTTCTTTATCATCTGTAACTTATTCATCTCGACCTTAAAATTTGAATTAGATCAGAAAATCAATTGATAAAAGTCCACAGCTTTCAAACTCTGCAATCCTTTTTTTTATTTTCAAGTAATCTAAACAGAAAATAAAAGATACTATTGATATCTCCACAACTTATTCAAAACCGCAATTTTTCAGAATCATCAAAAACAAATCAAATTTCTTTTCCAGACGCGTACCCGGGCCACTCGGGCGAGAGCTTCTGTAGCAGCGACATATCGATCGACGGCACGGAGGCGGGTTTTGAGCTCGGCGAGAGCGAGAGCGGCGCCGGACCCGACGGCAGCCACCAGGGAGGCTCTCACCACTCGCATCACGCGGGCAGCGGCGCAGGACCCGGCGGCGGCGGTGGTGGAGGCGGTCCACCCGCTCATGAGATGCCCACGCTGTCCCAGAGCCTACACTCGGCCATGCATAATCCGATCGACAAGCTCTTCATGATGCAGAACAGCTACTTCAGCAGCGCAGATCATCCCTGAAGAGTCGGAGCGTCATCTTGGAACGCCTATACATAATTATATAGAGATCTCTATTTTTCCTCGGCATCTTCCAACTATTGTTGTGTACATTGCATTAATTATTAAGTATGTCGAACGGTTTATTGTATTTACGAAGGCAGGCGCGCCGCTTCGCGCTTTTTCGAAGTTGGAGAAGTATCTTCTGGACAATTTGCTTAATTTTTGTTTATTTTTTTTTTCATAAAAACATAAAAGGTTTTTAAAGATGGAGCGATTAAGTTTTTGTGTACACATTTGATACGATTTCTTAAATAATTTGATAAAGATTTTAGTATTGAATATGTACCGTTTGCGGTAAGAAGCTATAATTAGTAACTAGTTTTCTAGAAGATATTTCATTATGTTTGATGTGTTAGTTACCTCGATTTTACCAAAGAATAATTCCGAATTTACAAATTAATATATGATTTTTTTGTTGTGATTTAATATTTTTAGCGAATGAGGTATTTAGCATTCGCAGTGATATGTTTTCAGTATTTTATTTCTACATAGAAATATTGATTTTTTAAAGTATTTCAAAACAACTTAATTAATTTGTGAACTCAAGGATTCCGAAGACATTAGTATTACAAAGTCTAGTTACATTAAAAGCAAATAAAGTAATAAAAAAATTGTTAATTATTAAAATCAAAAAGTAATCGTGTAAGCTGTAAAAATAAATTATGTTTGAAGGAATCCTTAAGTCTACGTGTAATGTAAAAACATCAAAGAAAGTGTTTAAAAATAGCTTTATATATAGTAGACTAAATGCGTCTATAAATTATAAGAACAAGTTGATTTGTTTATTTACTCATATTTATTATTGATCCTACGAATTATGAATTATCGCTATTGAATATCATTAATGCATTAGTATTATCATTGTCAATAAACATGTCATCGTTAAATAGCTGTAAAGCATGTGCATTGGCGAAAAAGCGACTTTTAAGATACATGCAGTTCAAATCTGTCGTTTGACAAAATGTAAAACGATTGCCTTGGCAGAAGAATTTCGAAACGAGTTAGTGCGAGCTTGACTTAAGATCGCGCCACAATTTATACAAACAACATAAAATAAAATGTTTTAATTCACTTATCGAAAAAAATCTATTAGATTATATTCCTTGGTTTTTCTATTGCTATAATAATAAGTATATTAAGTATTGCACGATGCATAAAGTAAATGTAAGATGAAAAATAAATGATAATTTGTTAAAAAAAAAAAGGAGCAATTATTCTGCATTCAGATGAATGTGGAAAAAGTACTATAAGACACTTATGGTTCAATGATTTTTATTAAGAGATCAAGATCATCGATAAAACATTGCTGAAAGTATTTAAAAGAAATTTAATATTTCACATTGATTTTTGTTATTAAAAATTGAGTAAATGAAATAAAGGTTAACAGATGGACGCTAGTCAGTCCTATGCTTTAAATTTCAGAGCATAAAATCGTCCTCATCTTCCTCGACGTCCTCAAAAGACTTGCAAGTTAATCCGATATTGCTACTATTTAAAGTACAATCTTTGTATGTACTTTTACTATTACTCTTTTACTTTTAAATAGTCTTAGGCAACTTCTTTAACGCTAGATTATAAGTATCTAGGATTAGCATGTGTCAAAGAGTCAAAATCATTTTGCACCGTTGGAATTCAGAAGCATCAGATAGTTTTTCGATTGTTTTTGAAAATCGATTTAGTTTACAATACTTGTAAAATTCCTAGGCATACAAACTTTCAATTCCCACCGACAAAAATCTCAAAGATAATATTATAAAACTGTAAATGTATAAAAGTGCAGGCGAAATGACGCGGAACTTTTATCCAAATTGCAATGGTATACTCGAACTTACTAACTTCTCGCCGTGTGGTTCTAAATTCATAATCTCATGTTTTTAATACGAGTATTTCATTATTTATTAAAAAGTTTTTTCGATTTTTTTTGTTTTATCTAAGAACACAATAAATGTTGATTTAAATTTTACGTAATTTGGTAAAAACATTCGATAAACATTTTTTGTTACAATTATAGAGAATTGATTTAAATGTGATAAAAGCAATTCATAGCTCCAAATAAGAGTTACAATGAAAGTACAGGAAGTATAGAAATTACATGACGCTCCGTAAGCCTTGGGCTTCACATTACCCGTAAGATTTGAAGTAAATAAATTAATCGAACGATAATTATATTTAGCAAATGATAAAATATAAATTGATTATTTTTTAGACTAATAAATTACTCCAATTTATCCCAGCGAATCAACGGCGGTCGTAGAGAGTCCCTTCTGAGTAATAACCGTTTTAAATTGCTCTGGCACTGGATACTCCGTCTGCAAATCAAACGCACACAATTTAAGGATAATAAATGTTTACATAAATTTATTTCTAAACACATTCAAAATATTGTTCTTTATCAAATATATATCTTTCATAAATAGGATGCGATAGATTTACATTAAAATACCCGATAATAAAATTTTAATAAATCAATAACCTGACCATTAATTTATTGCATTTATCCTTTAAATTAAAAATTGAACAAAATATCATTATCACATTAATGTATTTTTAATAAAATTTTAATTAAAACTAGCTATTTATGAATTTTTTAAGTAAATTCCATGAAATCATTTTAATAATAATTTAATAATTATTTAAGATAAAATATTATTGAATTTTCTTACGTAATCTCCATTTCCTATGGGCACCATAACATTCATTTCACTGGACTTGCTTGTAATCAGTTCAACATCCAGGGTATCTTTGTTGAGATACATTTGACAACCATCAGTCTTGTCGATAGAAATTGTCGGAACTTTTGCTAGTACCTGCAAATTAAGTTCATTCAATATTAGCAACAACAATTTCAACAATGTGGTCAACAATATAGAGACCGATCTGAAGTTGAAAGTATATCGCGAATCGAAAGAAAGAAAAATAAAAGAAAAATGCAGCGACAACTTTAGCGCAAAAGCTGAAAAAAGTCTAAAAATCAACAGCTTTAATAATCTATGAATGAGACGGACTTAACAAGTCCCGACTTGATCGGGCACGACACTATTTGGACGAAATGATCGTAATCTCGTATAAATCGTGATGCTGAACAGTGACGAATCGAAAGATGCACTGGCAATTCGGTAGGTACAATTTATCATAGCTTAAACAAACCGTACGACAGTCGTCACTTTAAAAGTAGGTAAGCCGATCTTGTTTGTTTAACTTTATAACCAGTGTAGGTGGGAATTTCGAGCCGGTTATCGCCGCTTGTCAATACGATTGGATGGAATGTCCCTTTGCTTTAGCTAGTTATATTTGGTTTGAAGTTGTGACGGATGTTGCAGATAGTTTGGCAAATGAGACTATCCTCTGGAGGGTTGGAAGAATTCATTAAAATTATGTTCTATTGGCATGTTTTATTCTCTCTTAATAACGCGTTTAATTACTTTTAAAAGATTTTAGCGGTACTACTGATTTTCACGACAATTGCTCACTTGATGTACTGGAAAATAAGATGGATGAGGGAGTTAAATATAAGTAATGAAAATTTGAAACTAACAAATAGCAGGGTTCAAGATCTCGAATTGAAGGTGAACATTCTTACGTACAAGGTGCAATACGGCACATGGCCACTCCCTTACTTTGCAGAGAAAGGCTCCGCGAGTAATTTACGAGAGATCCATTCCGTTCTTTCTAAATTGAACAATGAAAACTCTTGGATTAAACATCTTTTGACAAAGTAATAAGCAACGCATTGGTATGTAGCTTAAGAATATACTTGATTAAATCGTTTTAATTTTTAGAGCACGACGAAAAAATTATAACAACGAACTGTTTTATAATGTACATTCGCAATTAACCGTAAATAATTCAAATATCGAGACAAAATACTTCTCTTCAAACTATGAGGATATATCATTACAAAATTCGCTGCAACGAACGATTTCTGTTGATGAAAAGTCATCACAAACAAATTATGCAAAGTAGATAAATATTGTTATTATTATAAAATTAGAAAATATTGCTATTAGTATAAACAAAGTAGAATAAAATTTATTTTTGTTATTTTTCAGAAAAAACGTAACTGACGCACATACGGAATGTCATTTAGAAAAAAAGGAAAATTTAAATAATGATATATCGATTTTAAATATATCAGAACTAATTACTGATAATAATAATGTAGGATCATATAGAGTTTCTTCAGATAACAATTTGTCTGAAAGATTTTTTGTAAATACAAAGGTATTGTATAATTTTTTTAGTAAAATACTAGCCAATTAGCTTTTTTTAAATTAATTTTAACAATTTATTATTGCAGAAAAATGTTAAAAATAATATTATCGCTGCGATATCGCAACCTGAATTAGATTTTTCAGATAATAATTTACCCGTATCAAAAGTAATATCTAATATTAAGTTTACTGGTGAAGAATTAAAATTGGTTCCATCAACTACCAATATTATTTCTCTTTCAAACACTTTAAAAGTTGAGGATAAAGTGGATTGTTTGTCAAATAGTGATGAAGAGTTTAACAAAACTTCTCATGAAACATTATTTAAAGTGAAAGAAAGGCTAGAAAATCTTCATTCAACTCTTCGAAACTACAGTTCAAAAGAGTCTGAATTAGATTTATTAAATACCAATCAGAATCAAGATTCAAGCAATATTAATGAAAATTGTAAAACAGATAGCTTATGTAGTGTCAAAAAGTACTTAGATGACAATCAAAATGGATACAATTACGAGACGTCCATAGACTCACAAAATAGTATAAATATTCAGGATTCGTCAATAGTTAATACTCCATGTTCTACTTATCAAACAATTATGAACGGGCAATTACCAGTTGAATACGTTGAAAATGCAACAAGTAAGGAATATTTAACTATTGATGACGTTTTTGAAAACACTCAAAAAGAAGACATTGAAATTACACAAGAAACTGAAAATTTAAATACCTGTGCATTAGCAGATGAACTAAAAAATTACAAAAATGAAGCAGATAAGAATTCATCAGAAAATATCACTATTAAGACTGACAATTATTGGACAGAAATAGATGATACAAATTGTCATACTAAATGTTCACCAGAAAATCTTACATCAGAGAGTAATGAAATAATCCCGTCAAAAAAATCAAGTTTAGTTCAAATTTCTGGAGAATCTGATTCTCCGGATGATCAATCAACTTCTGAATTACTGCAGAAAGCTTCAGCTCTTCAAAAAGAACTATTGTTAAAAATTGAATCCAATATTGACACAAGCGATAATAATATACAAAATGAAAGTCAGCAAAATGATTTTTATAATTATTTAGGTTGGAATAATGACGCTCATTTTCAACCAAAACAGCTAGATATGATTACTGAAGAGTCTAGTGGAAGTATCTCTACTGATAAAAACAGTAGAACTTGTATTCCGAAAACTCCAGAGAAATACAAAAATTCTGGAGAAGATAATTTTCAACAAGATAGTAAAAATGAAAATGTTTCTTTAAGTAATTACTATACGGAAGAGCCTGAAAATAAAATAACTATTGAACACAAAGAAATAAACAAAATGAATGTACTTATTAATGAGAACAAAACCACAAGTATAACATTGCAAGTAGAAAACGGCTCTTTGGATGTAGATAGTTCAAAAGATGTTTCAAATACGACAGAATACAATTTACCTACTGAATTAAAAACCAATGCAGAAGTATGTAAAGACAATGGAAACAAAAATTTTGGTTTTTCAGATTTAAATGCTGATTTAAATTTAGGACATTTAACGGAATCATCAAGTGATACAAGTGTAAATAGATTGATCGATAGATTAATTGAAAGTGAAAGGAAAAGTAAATCTGCAAAGAGTTTACTGAGCACAAAATCAGATAAAGAACTAGCAGAAGAATCTCTAAACAATCTTATTGATTCAAATCCTTTTCTTGCATCTACTCATTCTGAAAATGAAGAATGTGATGATTTTTCAGTTGAATCAAATACAGAAAAATCAAGGCATTTTGAAAAAGAAAAAGTTACAAAATTGAATTCTGAAATAAACAATGAAAATTGTTCCAGAAGTGAAATTTTTAGTTCCAAGGAAACTGAAATTGATAGCCCGAAATCTATGGGTACAGTCATCAATTTAAATAATCCTGTTTTTGAAGAAGCAATTATAGCAGAGAAAGAAAATAGTTTAAATAAAGATTTGTCGAATAATGAAACATTAAATCTTCAGGATACTTGTTTGAAAAAAATTGATTCAATTGCAGAGCTAAATGTGAAAAATTTTATGATAAAAGGTCCAGAAGATTATACATTTAAAGAAGAAGAGCAGAATTGTGAATCTTTAGATACTACTTTGTTTGAGTGTGATGAAACCAAAATATTAGATAAAAATACAAATGAATCTAAACAGCATAATGAGGTTAAAGAAGATGGTAGTATAACAGAGCTCAACACTTTTAACTACATTGAACAAGAAAGTGATAATGCAGAAAAAGATATTTCTAAAAGTAAAAAATACGTTAATTTTTCAGTATCCGATGGCGATACACTTTCAGTCGCTCAAAATTCTCTTAATCAATTAATAATTTCCGATCCAGAAATAATTGATAATTGTAAAATAACTAACAAAAAAGATGCCGGTGATTTTCGTGATGATAGTTTATCATTTGCACAAGAATTTCAACAGAAAGAAGAAATTTCTAATAAAATAATTAATGAAACAAGTAAAAATGTTGGAAAAAATACGTTACATTCTGGAGATGCTAATGTATCTAGAGTGGCATCAAATATTACATTGAATAACCCAAAAAAATCAAAATCTAATACTTATCATGCATCTTGTAAAACACCAAATAGTTTCCATTTATCTTTAGGGCTGAGAAAAACTGAATGCAATGCTTCTAAGAATAACAAAAACAATTCTTCTAGACAGTCTATAAAAAGTAGTTTTGAATTAAATAATAATAGTCAACTTAAAGCAAAGAGTAATTTAAATTTGGCAACAAGCGAAAAATCTAGCCCTTTGCCTTCACATCGAAGATCGAAATCATTCGTTACACCGCGTGATATTTCTCTTCGTACGAATAATAACAAAGTTGAAAGAAAAAATTCTACTTGTTCACTCGCACTTTCTAGTAGGTCACCTTCAAAACTATCTACGCCCAGAGAACCTCTAGTTTATGACTGGAATAAGAAGTTTGAATCAAAGCGAGAAAATTCATTTGAATCTTTAGAAATTTCAAGCAGATCATCTTCGAAATCATGTACTTACATACCTCCTAAAGGAGCTGCAACTGATGAAAAGGATAAATTTAAAATGAAAAGAAATAATTCTAATAAATCCTTAGTACTGTCCAGTAGATCATCTTCAAAGTCTCATATTCCAATTTCTCCAAGAGATTCTTTTAATCAAGAAAGCAGTAAAGGAGATGTAAAAAGAAAATTTTCCTCTGAATCTTTAATGCTATCTAGTAAATCATTTATACCAGTATTAAAAAACAGATTAGAAGCTGCAAGAAGAAATGTGGGCGATTCTCGTACGAAAAGTCCAGTTCGAGGGCCTTTGACAATGGCAGTAGGTAAGTGTAGAATAGATGCGAAAAAAGAATGTAAAAAAGATGGCGGAGATGAAAATTTTAATAAATCAATAGAAGACAAAAAGATCAAATCTAGTCATCCAAATAATACTTTTGAAATGCAGTATACAAATGATCCGAAAAAAGATGTTATTTTTGTTAATGCGAACATTGAAAATAATCAAATTATTACAAAAGTTCTTAGTCCAAAAGAGCTTATGGAGTACATAAGTGATAAAGAATTTAAAGTCCAAAGTATTTCAAGCATTGAACAAAACAGTTCAATTACGGAGAACCAATCGATCACTTCATCCAAACAAGATTCAGGAATAATTCCTCCATTACCTGACAATACTTTATCTGATGTAAGTTCTTTAAATTCTTATGTATTTCAAATACAAAATAGCCCACCAAAATCTTGCTCTTTTAAAATTGATAATAAAGAAACAGAAATGTTAGGTATGCCCAAAACTGTAGAAACAAGCACGTCTATATCTGATTTACGTTATATTCCAAACTTAATTGAATCAAAAAAGAATGCTTTTAAAATATTCGATGTTCCAGAAGAATTAACAAAAGAAGAGTATATTTCATTATTACAAATGATAAACGAAAATCCAGATCTTGAACACTTGCCAAGCATGGATAAGCTGTGTAGCAAAATAAGTACAGACAATCAAGGAAAATAATTTTTATAGCGTTTTTTCATGACTTTTGTCTATATTTGTTAATGTCAACTTTCTTCTTTTTAAAGAAGTTTTTATTGCGTCGCTCTTTTGACTTTGTACACTCGAATACTTTAAATAAAGTCTATTTTATTACTATTTGTTTATAACTTATTGTTATTAATGAATTATTCTTACCTGCATCTGAACACTTTGACAATTCACAAATTCGATGCTTGCTACTACTGAGTCAACGACTACTGCGCATTTACGGCAAGAATCCAAAACAACAGAGTTAACTTTGCCTTTGATTACTAAATTACTGTCTTGGCAACGGAACATGTAGACAACATTGTTCATTTCAGCATTATCAACGACGAGATTTTTATTTCCCTTATGATATTCCTAATAAGAACGAAAAAGAATTATTTTATGTAACATATATACACATTGTCACCGTATAAAACTAAACAAAAAATAGCATTAATAAAATATAAGGGCTTACCACTAGCCATTTTTTGCCATCACGGGTGAAGACTGGTGGCTTATCAATAGGTGCATTAGCTGGAAGCGTTGTCTTGGCGGACGAACTATTACTTACTACTGGAGCTTTGAATGGAGCTGGTCCCGATCTTAAACATGCATTCTTATGTGTTTGCATATCTGAAGTGACTTTTTTTAAATCTGCAATATTCAATATTTCCTTGTTGACGTATTTTTATACATTGTTAGCTGAATGAAGTGATTTTGAGTAAAAGCAAATAGTTTGATTAAAAATAATACTAAACATGAAAAGATGACAATTTCTGCGAACAATAGTTGTAGAATAAATAAACGAACAATGTTTAATATACATTTATTAACGTGTCTTATATATTATAAATAATGTGCAGGTTGTAATTTTTCAAATATATAAATTTCAAAATTAATTGACTAATATACTTAAAGTATTTGGCAAGTATTATTCTACATTTTCTTTTTAATTATAATATATATATATATACGTACATATGTTCTACAATAATGAACATACGTAAAAACTGAATCGAGTTCATTATAATTCTATTATATATATAATTATATATGTATATAACAGTCTTTTTATTCAACTCGTAGCACTAAAATAGTTAACTATTACCTTTACATATCAATTGAAAAGGTGCTAAACTTAAAACAAACGAATGAGTGACAAGTCAATGATTATGAGATTATGAAAGATGAAATGATGCGCAATAAATTTAATGGTGATTAATGTATTAAATATAACCATAAAGTTTCCGGCAGACCAAATACGATTTTTATGCGACAAAGTGTTCTAAGTTTCCACAGCTGCGTGAAACATAATATGAAATACTATTTTTAAAAAACTTTTTAAGATTTAGCACTTTATATTAAGCAAGATATATTATGCTGCGTACTCTAATAACGCAGCTAACATCAACTGATAATAAGCAGGCACTTACGTTTAGTGATATTTTCGCCCTGATTGATTTCGGCGAAGAGCGCGCTTCTGTCGTCGTTGACAGCAGGCGCGGGATCGGCCATGGGCATCATGCAGGGCGGCGGTGGTGGAGGCACACCACCGGCCGGCATCGCGCCAGTTTTTGCCCAGACCAGGCCCGTTGTATGATTCTGACGGACGAACTGCTGGAGATCCGTCAGGGTTTTCACCCAGGCCTTACACCATTCCACGTGCGTCTTGTCCCTAAAAATATCGAAGGAAATTAGACTCGTTAGAGTTTATACTTAATTTTATATAAATTACATAATAATGATTCCATTGCGATACATTACTGAACAAATAAAATACTAAAGACTTCTAAGACCGACTAGCCACCTCGCTTATAAATAATGCAAATTGAATAAAAAATGCATGATTCTTCGATAATGCGACCCCATTAGTACTCTACCACGGTCGCATAAATCAAACCCGTATCTCATCGTTTTGCAACTTTTAGCTAAAAGAGAGTGTTTTATTTACAGACCACGAATCCAGCTTAAACTTTGAAATACGCTTTTAGACATGAAAATATGGAAAAAGCCGCAAAGGTGCGGTTTACTGCTCCAAAAACTCGAGATGCAGAAATTTTGACTTTCCTTTTGCGGTCAAAGCTCTAAAAAAGGAAAACATTGGCTTTTCCAGTCACCGATTCAACCGAAAACTCACATTAGCCCAAATTCGATCAATAACAACTCCCCGCTGTAATCCGAAATCTTTAGCTTTATCACACCCACGCACGCTCCCTTAACCGCCCAGAAAAGCCGCTATATACTAACTTCTCCTTCCAATCTTTGAGCACGCGGTTGGTGTAGAACTGTCCGGCGTCGTTCATCTCCTTGACGTAGGGCGCGGGTGTTGGCGCCACGGCCACCCAGCCGAGGGCCGGTATGCTCTCGCTTATGGCCGAGAGATGGTTGAAGAAGCTGGAGCCGCGGTTCTTCTCGCGGTACTCCTGGATTTCCTGGATCTGCTTCGAGGTCGGAGCGAGCAGGGAGACCTGCTCGGACTGGTTGGCGGGCGCTGGCCTCGAGGCTGCCGTCTGCAGGAACTGCAGCTGGATTCTGGGGAAAGAGACAGAGTTATGGCTTGTGTTTTAATGAGGCGATGAGATTTTTAGATATGGTGGTGATTGGGGAGTTTGATTTGGGATGCGTTGGGAAGGTTTTGAGGATAGGGACTTTTTGGAAATGGTTTTACAGTAAGGCGAGTGAGTATAAGGTGAAAATGTTTAATGGATCGCTGGATTCTTGTAAAAAGTTTCTCTTTGTATCCAGGCCGGGGTAATGATTTTTATTAGTTCGGTCAATTAAGGAGCATTTGTGAGATTATACAGCTGATGTATGTAAAGAAAGTTTCCAGACGATGTTTCTACAAAGCGGCTTTCCTTTTCGTGCACGACATTAGAGCGTTTTAAAAAGATTGCATTCTTGAAAATCGAAATTGTAGATAACTGTAATCGATTTCTATGAAAGGAGCAGAGAATGTAAGATTGTATGATTTGTAAGAAGGAATTCTGAAGTTATTTAATAAATATGTATGTTGAATGTTTTACTTTGGCTAATTTAACATTACAAAATTCATAATTAATTTAAATGTTTTTTATTAAAAGTATTTTCATAAAGAGAAACTGTTTTGAATACTTTAATAAAGATGTTTACACAAATTCACAAAATATCACTTTGTTCTAGAGATTCCTATACAACATCTATATTTGTTTTAAAATATGTGCGTCAAAATTCTATTCTCGGAGACAACATGAAAACAAAGTATCAGCGAAACTTCCAGATGCTTTGAACGCTCTGGTGATTTAATCAAGCTATTCACAAAAAGTTAAGCCGATGAACGAATTAACGAATCCGTTCTCGAAAGCGTTGAATTAATTAAAAATGATTACTTCCTCTGAGTAACTGTTTGGAGATAATCGAATAAATTTAATGTTTTCGTAGAATAGATAATTTCGTTCAGCTAAAGTAACTTTCACACAATTTTAAAGAAATAAAACGGAAAATTCAGCACTGTCGCGCTGTTGGTTTAATATGATTTGCTGAAAACGAATGCTGCAGCACGTTTCCTCTTTTTAACTCGAATGATTTTTCACCGCGCTATTTCCAAGAACTGAATCATTGCATAAACCGCGCTTCATTATGCAATAAAAAGCAACAATGCAAAGCAAACTTCTATTACATTACAATATCCATTTATCAAACTGCAAAAATGTCAAGAATCCAACAGTACCCTTACATAAAGCACAAACCATATAAAAAAAAAACTCACTGAAAAGCCTTCTCAACGAGCTTGCAGTGCGCGGCTACATCGCCTCCAATCTTCTGGCTCAGCTGCAGGTAGTCCTGGAGCGGACCGGCGAGCAGGTCCTGAAAGCCGGCGATCGACATGGTTTTGACCTCGACGACGGACGCGCCGGATACTGATGTCGTGGACTCGCGCGAGCTCGACGACGACTGGCTCGTCTCCTCGTGAGACTGGAGCTCCTCGGCGATGGAGAGCGAGCGCTCGGGCGACGGCGACTTGGTCTGGACGGCGATCTCCTGGGTCTGTACCGGCGCTGCTGCTGGGGCTGGCGGGGCCGCTGTTACTGCTGAGCCTGCTGGCGGTGCTACTACCGCTGCAGCCTGGGTGGACACTTGCTCGAGACGCTTTGTCACGCTCTCGAGGCGATTGACCAGCTCCTCGAGGTGCTCCTCGCGGTCGTCGTGCTCGCAGCCTGGATTGGTGGGGGGAGAGAAAAGATTTTTCGGTTAGTCGAGTGGTTTTTGAGTTTTGAAGGCTGCGGCTCGGTTGAGGTCGGTTGATGCATTAGTCGAGATTTTATTTTGGGAAAAGTTGACGTTTATTTCAATTAGGATTGTAATGAGATTATTTTTGAGTAATAAATTATTTTATTATTAGTATACGAGTTAAAATGTTTTAATGAATTTAAGTAGATTGAATTAAAGTTTTACTGGTGCAAATATTGGATTTTGGCTCGGTTCTACGAAAACATATATTTTAATTAGCTAAGTGCAAAGTACCATTTGAGTAATATTTTAATAAAACCATCTATAATAAAACAGCTTTAATAATTAAAAAATGAGCACGGTTCTAATTATTTTCAAAAAGTTAAACCTTTAATACCAAAGGAAAAAATACAAATCTATTGTTAAATATTTTGCACGTCAAGCGTGTGTGCCAATTGTCATAAACTTTATAATTTAGCGGTAAAAAGCAACAAACTTATGTAAGTGGAAACTTTGCATTTGACATAATATTTTCGACAATTAAATTTCACAAAACTCGGTATAACAAATTTGAAAAGTAGAAAATGATTCACAAAGTAAAATACTGAAATTTCAAGCCTCCCTAGATTTTTTCCCAACTACGCGGAGTCATCGAAAGGAATAAAGAACGAAAGAAATGGAAAAACTAAATTTCATAAGAGTCAACGCAAAGTATTACGAAAATTCGGAATCAAAGCCAGGGTTTTATAAATATAGCACAAAATATAAATAAGTCGCGACATCATTAGCAAACACACACAGACACGCAGAGCCACCGCTGGATTATTCACGCTTTTAACTTGTTGGCACGCGAAAAATTAGCCGGCTTTTCTCGCATATATCGATAATGGGTTGTGCGAGATTTTTAAGCCCTACAGTCGGCTCTTTGTTTTTTCTATGGATGTATTTATAAAACGAAGAGCGAGCTTCCGCTTGCAGATATAACACGCCTGAGGCTTGTTTTTGCGGATACTTTTTTTTTAAATATTACGATGTTCTGTGTTTTTGTAAACAATGCTAACAATAACAGTATATTATATAAAAAAACACGTGTTGCTTTTAGTTGGTCGGATAAACATAGCGCATGGTAGTTGACGGATTTAAAGAAAGAGGAGATCAAGAAACGTAATGCTATTAAACTGTATACAATTACTTTTTAGAGTAACAAAATTTAATAATACCGTATTTTCAGCAAAAAACCGAAGAAGTACACATAAGCATGCTACCCATTATTACAACCTATCTCACAATTATCCCCGCCCACTAAAACAAAAACTAATCCCATCATCAAACCCAAACTCTCCTCTCGCCTTTCAATCCAACCTCGCTCACTAGATCCCCACAACCCACCCAAGAAAAAAGTCAACTCAATCCCCCACAAAAAAAAAAACCCATCAGCAGACAGTTAGTAAAGTCTCAACATCCGAAGCCGACATCGAGTGCAATTTCCCACTGCGTATATGATATCTAGCTTGTCGCTAGCGAATCCGTATACCTAGTTTCGCGCTTGTTGCCGAACTTCAAGAACAAGACGCTCTCTCGGCTGGCTAGAGACAAGAGAGTGCGAGCTCGACAGCTACTCTTTCTCTTTGGAGCCGCGTGTGCGGCTCTCTCGGCGCGGGAAAGTGGAAAGAGAGCACGCTCTATTATTAGAGGACGCGCGTGGGCGGAGATTCGCGCCGCGGAATAAAAGATTCACGAGGCGCTTGTGCGTATATTTTCATTCTTTTATAATTTAATAAGCCGCGAGAGTGGAGACGGCTTCGTTATGGAGTTGCGACATCGATGGATCGAGGAAGCAAGCGGGGTGTTAATGAAACGGGTAATTACGTCGGCCGGGATTGCTCGTGGAATATTGAGAATTGGGTTTGATTGAGAAAGAGGGAGAAAGAAGAGAATCTTTGGGGGTGGTAGGAGTTTTATGGTGGGATTGAAGATTTGTTGCGTGTAAATTGGAGGGTTACAAAGAGGTTTGAAATTTTATAATTTTTTTATTTTTTGGACTTTTTGGTAAATAATTGGTTTGAGCATGATTGGTATAATAATAAATTATAGTGTGAATAATAGGTGAGGAATTTTAAAGTAGCGAAAATCATGAATTATGTGGAGGTATAATCTATTTTGGGATTGACTAAGAATATTTAAAATGTCGCCAGAACCAAATGCAGTGCATCATGTTAATATGATAATTGCATTAGTCCAACGACTAAAATAACTCAATCGATGGAGTATTATTACATGTCAACGGCAAGCGTGATGAATATTTGAACTAATTAATATATAATTATCAATTTGCCGAACGTTACTGATAATACCTGTAAGTTCATAAATTTACTCCATTACTTAAAGAATATATATTTTGTACTTATTAATTCAAAAAAATAAATTTTTGCAATAATAAACACAATTTTTGTAATTCGCATAAATAATTAAATAATAAACAATATACGTTCATTTTATTCGTTATAGAAAAATAATAGAAAGAAATCACGGAGAAAATTGATTTGGCACTGATCCAATGTATAGAGCTTAAATGCTCTATATAAGTTGAATATAAAAACTTTCAATTGGTCTTTTTATTTTTCTAGAAAATTGGATCTAATGCGATAAATTAGATGAGATTAAAATACCATACGTCAATAGAACTATGAAATATAGCGCTCTTAAAAAAAATATTTTTAGATATTTGCATTTTGTACTACTTACAGATAACTAAAGGTATTTTTTTAACTCATAAAAGTTTAAATGGAAAACGTAAAAGTTTTCCGAATAATATTGATATTAAAATATCCATTTCTCTATGAAAGTTTTATACTGTAAGCTTCAAAGTACAGCATCTTATACTACATAATATTCTTACTGGAAGCTTTTACAAGCTCTCAAGTTCCTTTTACTTTTAATACTAAAATAATCTTATAATCCTATGTCGCAAATATTTTTTAAATTTCATAATAAAAAAAAATTTTTTTTAACATTTACTCTCAAAGTTATCTCGCTTTTAACAGCAGACACGACAAACCATAAAAATAATCTGGCGTCTGCCCGCAACGAAGCCCTCGCCTTCAAAAGTGTAATCTCAAGCTGATTACCGCTTATCTTCCGCTCGATAAAGCGCATTGTTTCGTTTTTTTTTCACGTAGCGGCTGTTCACGTCCCCTGTTTTATTCTCGCACGCATATACGTACCAAATAAAAAAGCTCCCAATGAAATATTTTAAAATTCACCAATAAAATCACCCTTGTTTAAAACAAAACCAATTTCCCCCTCAGGGCATATAGACACACACACCGCAAATAAAAAAAAAAACTACAAGATCAGAGGAGAGCCACATAGCATGAAAAATGGCTCTAACCGGGATGCACCATGGGTCCCAGGGGATCGAAGCTGACGCGGTGCTCGGCGGTGCTGCGCGCCGCCTGCAGCAGGTCGGAGAAGAAGCGGTGCCGTCGCAGGGCCAGCTCGTCCCTGGCTACGGGCGTAGCCGGCGGCTCCTGCATGCCCCCGAAGCCCTCGCTGCCGTTGCTGGTTCCGCCGTTGCTGCCGCCGTTTTCCGGCTCGTCCTCCTCCTGAGATAGCCATCGCGGCACCGGAGGCACTAAGGCTCGAAATAATCAAGATATTTTCCTCTGTGCGATCTGTGTGATTAGCTTCTTTTTTTGGGGGGAGGTTTCTTTTTAGGTCGAGCACTGAGAAAACGATTTATTTGCGCGAGGGATATGTAGGATTTCTGGGATGTCGTGAGGGAGAGGAAATTGCGTTAGCTATATTGTAGTTGTGAGGGGAATAACGAAAAAAATTGACCTGGTTGCGTCGAGAAGAGGAATGAGATTAAAGTTTGGGTAAGTTAATTTGTAGGGAGGTATTAATTGAATTAGGTTCAATTTTAGACGGACTTTTTTTACGAAGGTCGAAGGAAAAATCGTTACAAAAACAGTATTGTAACAAATTATTAGAACGATACTCTTGCAGAATGACTGCTGTATAAAATAAATAATTTTCTCAGTGTAGGGTAGACGTCTATTTCTATGAGAAACTTTCTTGCTTCATCATTCTCATGCATGTGATGAATTACACACTATCACTCATGAGAAATTTATATTCACATTTAGGGAGGAACTTTCGTTTTGCAAAAACAAAGTATAATAGATGGGATGAACATGTTTCAAAGACGTATACATAAAATATGTAAAGTAGATTGTTTATAATCTGTATCTTTTGTTAAATAATGTCGAAAATTTAAAATATTAAAAAATTATTATTTTTTATTTCGTGATGAATGTAGCATTAATAAGTTTAAATACTTATAATCGTATTATAGTATAATTATTGTGGACGTATATATGTATTGGATTAAATTGCTTTGAATCTAATTAAAAATCTCTTTTCAAATACGAATAACGAAAGAGAATGTAGTCAAATTATTATGATTCGTCGTATATATAATGATATTCATTCAATAACAATGTTGTGAAGATGATTAAAATACGGTCTAATAAACTAATAATTTATTTTGAATTCAAAAACCATATTTTAGTTAATATCTCCTTGCACAAAAAATTTTTTAATTTTTAAAATTATTAATATTTTAATAAAATAGAACAATTTTTAAGAAATATTACTTTAGCAGAATATTTTTTGTCTATAAAATATTAAATAATTTTTTTTCAAATTTTTATATTGAAAATTAATAAAGTTATTGTAGCAAGTATTCATATGCGTGTGCCTTTGCAAAAAGAGAATCAAACAACCTTATTGTTCAGTACTTGTAGTTGATTTTTAATTAGTAATATTTAAATTGTAATTAAGATAATAAATAAATGATGCGTACAGTTTTGCTGTAAAATTATTAAATTTTGCCCTTAAGAACGATTTTACTGCACCCCTCTACTATAAATATTGTTAGTTATTGAATAATTTAACTCAGGATATGCCTTCACCCTTGCCTCGGTGAATATCATCTTTAAGTTTATATGCGCTATTAAAGGTGCACTTTACTAAATGAGTGGTTTCTGAATATAATATTTTAAAAAAAAGTGTTAATAAACAAAAATTGTGTTAATTAATTAATATTTTGATGCAATAAAATGTGATTGCTTAAAATCTGATTTAAATATTACCAACTATTACTTCTTGTAAAATTCAAGATGATAGTTTCTTAATTTGAGTCTATTATTAAATAAAGTAGCAGAAAAATGAATTTTTAATTTATGAAAAAAACCTATTCAAGTTTTCCACTTTAGTAAAGTGATTTGCTCTTTTTATTTAAATCCTCGCGACTCTTTTGAATGATTTTACCTTACAATCCACTTTATGTAAAACAATCTCAAAGTGAGATTTTTCAGGCTCCAACGAAAATGAAAAGGAAGGAACTTCCGAGTACCCTGTTATTTTACCTTTCAAGTATGCATAAAATTGAAAATTTAAATTTAAGAAAATTTATGTCTAGTAATATTTTCTGTTAACTAAATTATAATTATAAAAACGTTTTTCATTTGAATTATTTTTGTTAAATAATTTTCAAACAAAAGAAAAAGGAAATGTTTTTATAATGATTTTGTTTTTGTTACTGAACGTTTAAGTTGTTTAAATTATATAATAATTAATAGGTAATTATTTAATTACAAAAAGATTTTTTGATATTATATAAAGTAAATTAATGCAAAATAAGTTAAAACTTTTATCAAATTCCCAAAATTTATAAAGTTAACAGTTATAAAATTAAATGTATTTATATCCTAAAACTGAAAGATGTAAATCCTTCTTAAGTAAGTATTAAGTACTCATAAGTTTGTTATCATTGTTGGTTCGCATTTTGGCTTTAATGGAATAAATAATGGCCCTCTTGAGGTCGATCCCATTCACAGTGAATTTACAGTGCGCATTTGCTGCCGGGAAATTTTAGACAATGCCAAGTTATTGGTGTTCTTTAAATACGTATTGTTTTAAGAGATGCATTAAAAACATTTTTAATTAAAGATTTAAATATGAAATACTTTAAAAAAGAAAATTATTAATATTTGTTTTCTTTTAAGAAATCAACAAACGTTTTCATCAATAAAATTTATGTAGCGTGTTTAATAGTCCTTTAATAAGATCATTTATTTTATTTACTATTTTAACTAAACTGCGAATGTACTACCAAGCATTAAATACAGCTCATAAAACGGAGTTTGTAAAAGATTTAAAAGATTCACGGTTTCTAAACGCAAGGAAACGTGTTTTCGGTCAATGAATTTTTCAAGGAGATGTAATATTAAATAATAAGGAAGGTACAGTATCCATGAAAAATCCAAAGTTGGGGATCTCGAAATAAATAATAAAAAAGGAGAAGGGAATATAAACTACAAGGGCCTACGAAGTAACACTGTTGGGTTCAATGCTAGCTTTAATGTTGCATGCTCCATTGTCTTTTAAGCTTTCAAAATAAATAAATAAGCTTTGATTTATAGGATAAGAATTTCTAAAGATTTACGTAAGTGATTAAGAGATTGCTTAGAGCTAATACAAATATTTCAAAAAATTGTTAATACTTGCACTTTTAAAATTAAAACATATCTATAAACATATTTATAAAAATAAAAAAAAAAACTTTTTATAGGGTTTTGCTTTTGAATACGACTATTTTATAACGAAACAAGGAATGAAAACATATATAGGTAAAGGTGAATTCAGATTCTACAGAGTAGACTGGAAGTTCAATAACTCATACACTGCATCCGGCTACTGTAATTGTTCATTGACTTTCAAGGCTCGTATTCCTAACGGTGATGCATTGAAAGCATTTACTTCCATTTTCGCATTTTAATGAGCTGTATTATGCGGAGCATTACAGTATACAATTACTTTAAAATTAATCTATACACTTTTTAAAAATTTAACGTAATAGACATTTTTATTAATAAAGCAATTTAAGTTATATTAATATTATACTATATTACCAATTAAATTAAGAGAATAAATTTGAAGTTTTCACTGATGATGGAATTCGTATGTAGTTTACATAGCAAACATTTGCTAACTGAAAGATGCATTTGCTAAGCTTGTACTCGACCGTAATCCCATCTATTAAGCAAAACAAATGTTTACGTCAATTAGGAAAAAATTAGTTTAGGTCAACGCGAAACGTTTCCTTAATTCACTCATTATCATATTAATTACTTCATATTCCATGAGAGCCACTTGAAACTCTCAGTTTAAACAAGTTTACGTAATAAAGGAATAATTCGCTAATTAGGAAAGCTTATTAGCGTTCAAAATAATGTTTGTAAATTTGAAATCTCTTTATAAAAATTACCTTTTGTACTTAAAATCAACACTTTTACATTTCTCTAAAAACAACAAAGTGTTTTATTATTACCAACATACATAATTAGCTTTCTCTGCAACAATCACCAAACAAGTCTTAAAACCATGTTCATCCCAATCCAAATTCGAACAAAAGAAAAACCATCCTCCCCGCGCTCCTTAAAAAACTAAGACCGCAAAAATACCTGGTCTAGGTGGTATATCCTTAATCTCCTCCGGGTCTTTGGCCAACGACACCGTCTCGAAAACCGAATCGTCGCCATCGTCGTCCGGCCCGTCGTCGATGGTCCGCTCGATGTAGCCCTTCCTCGAACCGACGCACGGCACAATCTTAGTCGTCTGCTCGTCGCTGCTGCTCTTAGACTCGGCCTCGGTCTCACAGCCGGTCTCGCTGGCCGACGATGGTGGACTGGGCAGGCTCTTGCTTCCAGGCGACGAGGGAGCCTTGGAGTCCTGCCTGTTCAGCACCGGCAGGAAGTCCTCCAGCTGCTGGACCATCTCCGGCGGCTGGAGCAGCTCCTCGTCCCAGGGTGGCACCGGTGGCCCAGCCCGACGCTCGACCTCCGGCATCGGCGGCGGCGGCGCCTCGTCCGGCGCCGGCTGCTCTTCCTCCTCCTCCCCCTGGCTCGACTCCGCGACGTCGAAATCGATCGGCGGCGGCGTTGGAAAGTCGAGCTCGGCTCCGCTCTCGAGCTCGAGCCTTTCCATGTCCGCGGCCTCCTCGGGCGGTGGCGTCGCCGGGGGTGGGATGTTCAGCAGGTCGCCGTTGATGGCGTAGTCACCGTTGACTGCCTCAGCGTTGTTCAGCGCCTCCTCTATGGCCTCAGCCTCGCACGGGCTGACTCTCTGAGTCAGCTTTAATTCCAGACTCTCTTCCTCTTTGGTGCTGATCTTCTCCTGGACGTTGTTTTCGATTTTGTAGACTTCGGTCTTCTTGATCTCGTCGATGATCTCGACTTCACAAAAGGGTGGTGGTGGCTCCTCCTCGGCGGGAGGTGGACTGCCACTACTTTCAGTAAGCGTTGTATTAGTCACTTGTTCGTTGCTCTCTAGGAAAACTTCCTCGCTGCCGTTGGCAACTGCACTTTCCATAATCTCCTTGAGCTCCTGGTCGTTGTCGGCCTCCTCGCTGAGCTCGTTCTTCAATTCCTCGATGATCATCTCCTCTATTTGATCGGTCTTGCTCTTCTCCGTGCCGTCCCTTTTGATTTCCTCGATTATCTCGTAGTCGCCCTCGTCCTCCTCTATCACTGTTATCACGTCCTCCTCTGTCTCATCGCTCTCGAGCTTCTTTAATTCCGGCTTCGACTCGCCGACCTCTTCCTTCTCAATTTTTTCATCTGGAACAACTGGAACTGCATCCTCGGCGGGAACTGCATCTTCAACGGGCACTGCATCCTCGACGGGTGCTGCATCCTCTACGGGAACGGCTGTCACACTACTCCCCTCGCTGCCAGTCGCGCTCTCCTCGTGAGATACTTCCGTGATCTTCTCCAGCCGCTCCCGTTCGCCCCTGCGAATCTCCTGGACGATCTTCACAGCGTTGTTCAGGATCTCGACTACGTCCTCCTTGATAGCATCTCTATCCAGAGCTGACTTCTCGTTGATCTCCTCCCTCAGACTACGAACGTCGCCGTTAACCTCGACAACCACCTTCTCGCTCGCTTCTGTTCCGGTTCCAGTTTCCGTCTCAGTCTCCGTCTCCGTCTCGCTTTCATCATCCTCTTCATCCTCCTCCTTCACCGACTGTCTTATGAGAGGCGCAACACTAGCCACTGGTGGCTGGTTCTGATTGTTGAACTTCTTGGCCAGCTCCTCTTCGATTTCCCGCTCCTCCGCTTCGTCATCCTTTTCGTCCTCGTCGTCGGATGAATCAGAGGATGAACTGGAGGAGGATGAATCCTCGTCCACCTCCCTCGACGAGTCCTCCTCGTCCTCCTCCTGACTTGTTCGCCTGGAAGCCTTGCCGTGGCACACGCAGCACTTGAACATCTTCGCTAAGTTTTTTACGATCTACTTAATTCTACTGTTAATTCCACTCGAAAGCGAGCCGTTTACTTCTGGAAGAGTCGGTATTACACAAGAAACAACAATTTTCTCCAGTTATACAGTGTTAATTGAGATAACGTCAAATATTTGTGTATATCTATAGATTTAGGGCCTTCTGTATATAGAACTTTTCGTTTATACGTTATATTAATATATATACTTCCGTTTCGCTTAACTCTTCTTTATATAATATTTATACTTCATTTAGAGCCTTCGTTTTGTATTTATTTTCTTTTCTTGCTTTGTATATGCTTCAATATCGAACTATATATTTATATAATATAATATATATACTTTGTAAAGTTGCGTCGACAGTGTGTATATATAAATTCCTTCAGTCGAAATATCAGAACGTCGTCGAGCATAAAAATTTGTAAAAAGAACCCTCCTATCAACGTAACACTTTCCACAATATAAAGATTATAAACTTCATCCAATAGCAATAATAATGATCTACGTAACAGAACTACCAGCAAAAGTATCAGACGCACGTACGGGCATGGGGGAGACGAGAAAAATCACGCGTACCTCGCGCGCACCCACGTAACACAATAATCATAATAATAATACAACATCCTTCTCCTTCTTCTACTTCTTCACCCTCTTCCTGTATTATCTAACTTTCTTTCTCCTCACCCAGCGAGTTCAGAATCCATCCAGTGTTGTAGGCCATATACATGTATCTCTCCAAACGCCCAAAGTGGCAAAAAAGGTCCAGAGATGAAGAGCAAGAGAGAGAGAGAGAGTGAGAGAGAAAGAGAGAGAAGAGAGAGCTTCTACAAACAATCCGAAGCTCGCTGATCGATAAACAGAAGGCGATCCGGCTTGTTTTCCTCGCTGATCATTCTTCTCCCTCCTTCCCCGTCCGGTCCAGCCTTGTATCGCTCTATCTCAGCGTTAATTGCCGCGCACGCAGGGCACAATTAACTCTCCATCTCTCTCACTCTCTCCGGCGCGCCTGCCAATCGATTGGCCCCCCGTGCGAGCAAAGAGACACACGATAGATGTATATTCGCGTATGGCTTGAGAGCCCGTCTCTCTCTCTGTGTGCGCGCGCCCGCCGAGTTTTCTCTCACATGCCTCAGGGCCCTTTAGCGATGCAGCGGGGGACGCGCGCGCCGTAGCTTCTCACCATCATCGTGTCGAGCTTGCACAGCAGCACCACCAGCAGCGTCGTTCACTCGCGTAGCTATATAACGTATGTATGTATGCCGAATCGAACGAGCGGACCAGCGAGCGCTCACTTTCCCGGCGAATTTTCCGCGACTGCTCCCTTTTTTTAATCCTCGGCCCTTGCAGCCGCGGGAGTCCCGAGTTTGTATGTGGATCCTTCCTTGGAGCGGGCTACCTCGCTCCCTCCTCTCTTCGCCACGCCTGATGATAAGCCCACGCCTCGGCGCTGCTCTGCTCTCCCTCTCGCCTAGGGATGACAGGGTGATGCTGTACGCCACCGCCGCCGCTGCTGCTGCCTGACGCCCGAGGGTGAGTTTAGCAAAGGAGAGGGGGATCTGCCCGCTAGAGCAGAGAGCGACGATTCTGCGACTGCGTCCGCGTCTGCGTTTTGCGGCCCGCGCTACGAGCCTCTCTCTCTCTGCTGCTGCGTGCGCTGCTGCTCTCGGGGCTGGCTCAGAGATATATAGATGCTCTTTCGCTTCCGCGTATATATACGTGCAAGCTCCCTTGAGCTTCCGGGTGTGTGGGTGGCACGTTTCTTTTTTGCCTGCGCGCGGGGGGTGAGACACTTTTTCGAGACAAGCTGAGCAGGCGCTTTTCTTTTTGGAGCGATAATTGTGTTGAGGATAGATATTTTTTCGCTGACTGCGCGGAGCTTTTCGGGGGGAGGCTGTTTTTTTCTCAATGGAGTGCAGCGACGAGGCTGCGCTTCGAGCGGCAGCCCTGGGGGGTGCGGAACGTGTCTACCTTACCGACGATGTGGGTTTGGTAATATTAATTTATTGCTTCGGATTTTGGGTCTCGGTGGGTTTGCAGCTGGGAGTTAGGGGATGGATATGCATTATGGAGATTTAAGGAGTTCGGTGTGAACGCAGAGGGATAGATTAGGCCTCTTTTAATTCGTGCTTGAGTCTAGGATAAAATCGATATATTGAGATTTTCTTCATGAATTATTTATTAAAAAAAGGGTGATTTGATCATTTTTGTGGGGTATAAGAGACGTGCGCGGTAGAGACTAAATTGGAATTGACTGTTGCACGACCCTAATATCTGACATTCAATTAAGGGTCGTGTAATATTATACTTAAGTGTTTTTTGCCCGGATAGATTTTTGGCTACTTATATAACTAATTACATTTACTTAGCTTGAGATGATGAATCACGGAAGATATTTTGGAATTAGTGGTGACGCTAGAATTTATCATAGCAATTTATAGCTAAGAATAATTTTAAGTCACTTGTTATATGAAGAAAGAATGTTTGTAATATTTTATTTACTAAAATATTATCAATAATCTGAAAAGCAAAAAATGACATTTGAATGTTCCCAAAATTGAAACTTTAAATGTTTTCCTCAATAGATTAATTTTGTAACTTTAAAAACATTTAACATGAAAATTTTTTTAATTTAAAGTTTAAAATTATGTCAAGTTTCTTACTTTATAAACAGAAAACTTAACGGCAAAATATGTATTTGTATAATTACCTTTTTTTACTCTAAAATATCTTAATACTTAAATAATAATAATATGTACAGTATACCTAAAATATCTTGTTTGAAATAGTTATTTTAACATAATAAAATTGTAATAACAACTTGACACGATAACTAAAAATACACGATATTTAAAAAAAATCATTGTAAGTGATAACGTAGGTAAAACAAAATTTTGATAGAAATTAAACGCTTTAGATAAAAAAAAATCAATTAATTATGTGTACAGTTATTTGTGACTATTGACCTTAAGGGGAAGCAGTACAAAAAAAGTTCCCAGTTTTTTTTTCCTAGCATTATTGATAATAATTAATTGTTGATAA
>UELX01002533.1:0-30294 GCA_900480035.1 Eupelmus urozonus | reverse complement strand
GTGTATGTAAAATGGCATTTTACGCATTTTTGAAAATGCGTAAAAGATATTTTACGCACACGTGAATCAAAAAAATATTTGTGACTGTACTTACAATTAATATAATATCAAAAAATTTAAAAAAACAATCGCTAATTGGTCAAAAAGTTTAAAAAAATTCTGGTTCTTTAAAGCAGTAGTCTACTTCGTAAAAAAGCATTTAACTCTTCACTCGAAAAACATTAAACAATTCCATTGCGAACAGCAAACGCCTCCATTTTCCAACCCGCACAACCATTCCCCAGCATAAAAATCCCTTTCAATTCCCAACCAGAAAACATCAACTCTCAAAAATTCCATCGCTCCGTTCTCCCACATAAAAAAAAACCCTCAAAAAAAAAACACACAGCTCAACCGCCAAACCGGCACGTTATTAAAAATCCCCGCAGCGCAGCTCTATTAAACCTCTCGAACATTTGCATGCGCGCTGCATATATACTCCAACGATTTTTCCATCTTTCGAAACAGCGCGCACTCGCAGAAAGGCCTAGCTATACACACACATATACGTAATACACGCGCTCTCTCAGCGGCGTCTAGTCGCCGCGCAGCAGGTACAAGCTTTGCGCTCTCGCCCTTGGCAAGCTGCAGCAAAGCCGCGTTCTCCTTAAACGTGGACAGCCAGAGCCGACCTCGAGTGAACGCACGCGACGTCTAAGGCAAATATGGATCGAGAGCCGAGCTGCAGCGCGCCGAGGTTATGCGAATCGCTGCCGGGCGATACACTTTCTATATACGCTTTCTCCGGGGAGAGAAGAGCTCTTCTGTTGGTCGTCAAGATGGGTTGGTTAATTAATTTCTTTTATTTTTGCGTTACGTGCGAGCGGAGGATCAAGTTGAGACAAAGGAGGCCTTTCGAAGTGGTCACGTAGTGAGCGTTGTTCTTTTAGTATTGTTATTGTTATCGGTTGTCATTGTGAAAAAATGAGAGAGTAATTAGAGTGAGGGAGAAATTGATTATTGGAAAATCACGGCTGATTTAAAAAAAAAAATTGGCAAAAAAGTGTTTGAATTATTACTGCACGTCATTGTCAAGTCAAGAAAGTCGGCTCGGCTTTTTTGCATAATAACGTCACTCCGAGCTGCTCGCGGACGGTGCGCTTTCCATTGAAATTTTGTAACGCAGGCGCTAAAATTTCACGCTTAGCACCTGCACATTTCAAAATTGCGCCCGACAAAAATCCACCGTCGATATCCTCCGGACCCACCGTCCGACTTTCGCAAGCCCATTTAGCATATCCCACTGATTACGCCGCAGAATCACTTTCTGTTTGCACCCCAAGCACCGACGAAACTGCGGACTCGTCTCACAGCGCCGACCTCGCGGCTTCGAAAACAATAGAGTCGTCATCGGCTGATTTTTCTCTCCTATCGGCGCCGATTATCGGGACAGATCGGTCTTTCTCGCGCGTTACAAACGTCGCCGCTTTTATCGCTCAAAGACACTTGCGTTCTTTTTCTCTCTCTTTATATACCTCTCACGCAACGCGCGAGCTAATCGCCTGCACCATCGACTATTCGCACACACTCGAGATAAATATCTCAATAATAGGCGGCGCGAAAAGAGCCGAGTCTAAACTTTGTCTCGGTTTGCGCAAGACTAATCGCGCTGGTCCGGCGTCGCTTGTTTGGCGCGATAAGTGGGAATTTACTTATTAGAGGAGCCGTCATGCTGGAAGTGACTGTGGCTTTTTCTCAGGCTGGGATTCCTTCTTTTTTTTTTATCGAAAAACGAAACTTGTGTTTTAGAGTAAGTGCTCGTGGAAATGTGTAGGGGCGATTATTTAAAATGACTGTTTGCATTGTTGATCCTAAAAATAAGCATTGTATATTTCGTAATTTTGAATAGTTTTTAGATGTATACGATATGTACGGCAATAAGAAAATTTTATTGTCTTATCCATAAAGTAAACTTCAAAAGAGTTATTTATCGCAAGAGAGTCTTGAGACATAGATAATAAAGCAAAAATTTGAAAATGCTAAAGACTTTGTATTTATATAATAAATTTGATAAAATATTTTGCCGTAACTTAAAATATACTTATATGTGACACACTTATTTTCGTAACATTATTAACATAAAAATATCGGTCGAACAAGTTTTGTAGGTGTACCAGTCACTTTTATTGCAAAAAAACACAATTTATAAAAAAATATATATTTATACCTAATTGACACCAGTCGAACCTCAGACATCACCTCCCCTTAAAAATCACAAGACCTTAAACCAAAGTCCTCCCCACCTCGCTTTCAACTTTACTCTTTGCATAACTCGCACAACCATTCACATCAAAACTGATTGATGAACATCAACATTAACGTTCGCCGATATTACACAAATTTTCTCTCTAAACGAAGCCCGCGCCGCAACCATCAATAAAAAAAAGCTCTCATGAAAAACTGGTTCCGCGCGCTAATTCCCCCCTCCCCCTTAAAAGATCGCGCGAAATCGCGATCGGCCTCCGGTAACGCTCGGTCCAGGTTAGATAAACATAAAATTTAACGCGCTCGCGCTCGGCGTGTATAAGTCACCCATAACATCAGCCGCTCACATGGGGAAAATCGATGCCGCTCGCTGCATGTATACACACGATATGTGACGTCTGCCGCGACGAGGCACAATACGCGTGTATATATACTTTGGAGAGGCATCAAGCGGGGCCGGAACTTTCACTCGCGCCGTGAATTAATGAGTGTAACCGGTTCTGGCAATATCGCGCCGAGTCCGGATTCGCCGTAATTTCGATAAGTATCTGGAGCGCGCGAGGTGAGCGGCGCTGGTATGGGTATGTGTGTACGTATGATCTCTCGTGTCGTCGGATCTTTTCAAAACAAATGCCCGCGCTGACGGCTGTTTTAACGCGAGTCGAATGCACGTGTGCTCGGGGATATATGTGGGAGGACGGCTTCGCGGAAATGAATGAGGAGTGGAACTCGGAAATGCTGGAAGTGTGTGCATTAGGTGTGTAATTGAAAAGTGAAATTGATGGAGATAGAAATCCCGTGAAATTAATTATTAATCGTGCCGGTATATATTTTATTAATACAGCGAGGCGAATTGGGGAATGCACTTAGGGAGCGCCATTACCGGAGGCAATTAATAATCGTTAAAATTATTTAAGGTAATTGTAATAAATATCTTTCTAAGTGTTTTACGCGCATTTGCTGTAGGTAAATACATCATCAGGAATCCTGAGATTTTTCCAGAAATCATCGCTGGTCAATACCTTACTAACCGTGGGTAAACCAAGATGATACAACTTTATAAACCCATAGAAAGTACCAGTACCATAATAATAAGGATCAACGAACTACAACTAAAAGCACCGATTCACTTTTTTCACGAACACTCCGGAATAAAGCAATGTATTAATTTTCCTAGCAATATCTCACGATCCGGCCTACCTGCCGTTACCAAGCCTATCTCAGATAAATTACCCCGTTAAAATGATAATGCCTCACGTCTAGCTCGATATCTCGCAACCGCATCCGAGGCGTTTTTAAAATCAATTCCTCCAAGGTTTCAATTGTTGACTCGGGGAAAACGCGCTGGAACTAATTCCAGATACACACTCCGGCGCTGGGCCCGCGCCTTTCCCCGGGCCCCCAGCATAACGAGCTGAAATATGAGCGACCAGCTTTGCGCGCATTATGAATACATTAATAAATAACGCGCACGATCGCGTATAATCTCTCTTTCTCTCCCTTACGCGCGTACAAACACGCGATAGCCGTCGATACTACGCCGATATACCACTGAGCGATTGTTGCTCCGAGATTTCCCAGGCTCCTCGAGTCCATCTCAACGGCACGCTTACCGATACATGTAAACATCCCCGGGAAAAGTAAAAAAAATCGGTAAGCAACAATAATAGATAGGGCAAGCGAAAAATAAAAGGGAGACACGCGCGATATGCGTATTAAGAGAGTCCGTGGGCCGCGGCGTGGGCGGCCGATTATACTCGTGCGTACACACGCGGCTCGGCTTTCACTGCGCGCCGGCTTAGAGCGTGAAACTTTCCTTCTGCGAGGATGCGCGCGGCCCGTCCGCTGTTGTTTCTGCGCATGCGATATCCGATATGCCGAGCGCCTCTCATTTTTGCCGATAAACGCGCGCGCGCCTGCAGACAATGAGCGAGCGGCCGCAGAAGCGCGATTCATCGTCCGCGAGATTCTCCAGCTGGATCTCCGCGCGCGCAGACAACGGAGAGTCTTTAACATCGGCCTTTCTTTTCCGGGCCGCGCTGAGCTATGTATACGCTCTCCCGGCTGTGCAAATATATACGTGCGCGAAGGTAAGAGTACGAGCGATGGTCTCCATGGGAATCGTCTAATCGATGCCTCTGGTGAAAGGCATCTCGCCTGAGAATCTTTCCCCTGCTCGTGTGTCTACGTGTGTGTTTAGCTTAAAATTTCTAACGCCAGCCAGAAGAAAGATCCTTTTCGGCGATTGCCCGCAGCTGTGTCTGTGCAACGGAGCGAATTGCATATCTCAGGCGCGCGCGTAGCCGGGCATTAATTCTGTCTGGTAACTAATCAGATGTCGGGTGTCGAAGCCCCCATCAATGGGCCATCTCCAGGCGCTTTCGGATGGGCTGCGCGTGTGTATCGGCGAAGGATCGTGAGCCATCTTCGTGTGGTGCTTTTGACGCGCGGCCGCCTGGGAATGGGGAAATCGCGTGGATGTGTGCGAGTGTATGGCCAAATTAGGGAGAAGATGATTAATTTAGGGGGAGAGGGGGTAATTTTAGAGGGGAAAATAATCGCTTTATGTGTTCGCGGAAATGTGAACTTTCGTTCGAATCCGAGAAACGGCTTGAAAGTGGGAATCGTGGATGTTTTTTTTCTTTTATGCGCGGTCGAGACGGGAAAAGTGACGCTTTTCAAAGCTATAATAGGCCGTTAAAATAGTAATTCGTGTTAATAGTCGCGTTTATCAGCAATACGAGAACAGCTTTAGCACAGTTTGAACAGCTTGAGCAAATCAGAAAAGGACGTTAGAGTATTGGCTCGTTTATGGACATTATTGCCTTTAATAGCCCAAGTACACCTTTAAATCGTCGCGAATTATCGAAATTTCGTTTCTTCTATCTCGAAAATTCATGCAAAGCGCACTCTCAAAAACATCCGATCATTATCATTTCTATAACTATTTGTTTTCCATTATGCAGATAAGGCGGGCCGCCGCAAAAACCATTACTTTTTTATGAATGGCGCGCGAGCCTCGAAATAATAACAGTGTCACATTACGGCATTTAAACATGCCGTTAAGAGAAATGAGCTTTCTTTACGACGAACTTACAACCGCGGCCAGCCTATCTCTAACGCTAATACCTTGAGATTCCAGCTCCATTCCCAAAGTACGAAATACGCTAATCCTTAGCGCGCGCGCAAACTCGTGGAAAAATGCGAAAAAAAAAGTATATGCACCGGGCGAATTCCAGCCGGGTCGAAAAGTAAATAATTGGACACAGCGCCAATTTCCAGCGAGCGCAATACCGCCACCCATAACCCACGCAAAACTTTCGTTGAGAAAAAAAAAGAGAACCAGGCTTTATGCTACACGCGCCGTACGAGGCGCGTTATACATTCGCGGTGCGCGCTCGCGCTCGCGCGTACAATTATTTATTTTACGCGCAATAAAGTGGCGAGTTTTATTCGACAATAATAACCGGCTAACCCGCTTTCGGGCCCGAGTGACGCTATCATTTAAAGCCAATAATTACGAGCCTACGCGAGCCCCGGCGAGTAATCGTCTCTCTCCTCCGCCTCCCCCGAAACTAAAAATCCTCCGGCCGCGTACAATATAAACATTACATATTTTTCGTTTATTACGAGCCTGGACTCGCGTATATACGCACGCGTACGCCTGGCAGTCTCCTAGCGCGTGCGCCCGGCGTGTAGTGCACCTGCCTTATTAATGCCCGCTTCGTATCTCACAGCGAGGATCTCGTGCGCTAGGTCATACGGCCGCGCGTATATACACTTTGTATGTCGCGTGCGTGTATCGGCCCGTGTAAGCCATAAAGTAGAGCTCCGAACGCGCTTGTGTGTAGAGAGGAAGGTAAAAGTGTTAACTTATTGGCAGTCGCCCTGCTACCCATACGTTTTGCCGGCGCGTGAGCGAGTGCGTTACTTAAGAGGAGGGAGGGAGACGACACGTTTGGATGTCGCGTTGCGCGAACGAGCTGGATAAGGGCCAAGGTGGTACTTTGGGTAAATGAGGTGCTGTGGTGTAGGTAGGTGAGTGTGTTGGGATGTGCAGTTGGGTTTTTAAGTGAGTGAGACGAGTTGAGGGTATTGGAATGAATTGATTAAGCGTTTTGGAGTTTTGTTGGTTTTTTGGGATACCTAGAAATTGAATAAGATGCATGTAGAGATACGTGGAATTAGTTTCGAAATGTTATTTTAAATTATTTGAAATTGATTATTAGTTTATTTGTGTTCTAAGGAACTCATCGGGTTTTTTTTTTTAAATCTATGTTAATGGTTGTATAATCTATGATCGTGCACTCATTTATTATCAAATTAGCATACCTGGATCGATTAATTAGCATATCAAGATGAAAGGTTCGGAGAAAATTAATCTTGTGCGCAGAGATTCAGAAAAAACTTAAAATTATATGCCCGTCATTCAGTGACATAATGACAATAAAACATGTCACCATCTGATCGACGCTAATGCGACGAAGATCCAGAGCAATCACATCGAAAGATACCAGAACGACAAAATCAAAATCCATTAACCACAAAAGCATCCGCGAAAGCAGCACGTCAACCTTACAAATTATCACAACACGCAATCGAACCATAAAAAAAAATAAATTAAAACAATTTACGCCCCGAGAAACTACCGGGATGAAAAAGAGAAATTTCAACGAGCGAATAGAAGAGACACATCCGGCGCAGTGAAAAACGCACACCAGGCGCATCGCCTCCCGGCATCATCAATTTCGCTTTTCCGCTCCGGCGTGCCTTAAACACACACAAAAACCCACACGCGCGCTTTTCCCGGTTAAATCTCGAGTGCGCCATAAAGTAAACGGCCAGTTCGTTAATTATTTAACCGCGGGAAATCTGCATGGAGCGCTTATCGCGCCTGGAAATTGTTCCGAGGCACGCCTCGGAATCAAAGCGGCACAACGAATTTATTCCACGGCATTCGCGCAATTATCTCTCTCTCTCGGATGCGTATCGCGGGCGCGCGCAAAAAATTATGTAGCGGCCAGTCATAAGGAAGCGCGTGCGCGGATCTAAAGAGTGAGATAAGAGAGCCGGAGAGAGGAAGTGAAGTGATGACCAAAGCTGGGAGCGTTGCGGATTTAACGAAAGAGAGCGGCGCGAAACTAATCCGCGGCTGTGGAAGCGAGCTGCGGCCACGAGAGCGATGGAAACACGCATGCGTGGAGCTGCGGGAAGAACAATGTGAGCTGATGGTTAACAAAGCTGAACGTTGTGTTTTGGAAATATTAGCTCTGCGGAGGAAACAAAGGAATTATACGTGAAATTGGAATACGGGCGTTAGTCAAACGCGGGGAGGAAAATTCAGGGCACGTTTGGAGTCATTATAAAATTCCGTGATTGTTAAGGGGTTTAATGGTCCACGTGGGCTATTAAAGTATTTTTAAATTTAAATTCTCGGCCGCGAATTATTTAAAGTTAAACAAGTAAAATGTCCCCATTATTCGGCAGTTAAAGTCACCGTAATCGCTCTAACCTTGGACCTAAACAATGTGGATTTAACCAAGCACGCGTCATGAAAATGAAAACATCTTTAACTACACTTTCGTCACTTGTAGTACTCCTTGAGAAAAAAAAAATGTGAATAAAACTGTTTGCTCCACCGGATCATCCCAGCGCTGCTTTGCCCATAAGAATCACCGATGATAGGCTCTCGATTTCCCTATCAAAATAACACACTCTCGTAAACCGAATCGTCCATGACACCCAATCAGCCATCGTTTTCAAATACTCCAGTGTATCCAAACACCGGATCACGTTTCCACCATCATCCAACACCCATCAAAGAAGCTCCTGACGCAGCAGCTCCGTTTCGCAACAAGCGTAACTATAACACAACTTGTGGAATGCCAAACACACATACACATACACATACACATACACACACACAACACACACACGCACACACATGCACACACACACATACATACACATGCACACACACATACACATACACATACACACACACATACGCATACGCATACACACACACACACATACACATACACAGAGCTTAACGTAACTTAACGTATAGGAAGAGCCGTCCACTTTCCGCACCTGTCGCCTAAATTGAGATTGCGCGCAACGCACTCGTAGAATATCCTCCTCTAACTCTCTCGAGTCGTCTAATTGCCCTTGCGAAACGAGCCGGCTCTTCTAATGCCGAAGATAAAGTCGGCTCGCCGCGGGAGCCGACGATAATTACCTGGGTCGCTTTAATGACGGCGCGCAATTTGACGAGCCAATCGATCGCACCGCGCAAATCGGATTCGGCTCCCCTTTTTCGCCTGGCGTGTATAACGACTTCATGAATCGCCGCGGCGAGGCTTCCTATTTTTTCCACGACTATACCTCTCCCGTCGATCGTGCGAGTGTATATAGCAGGCCTGCAATCGAAGCTGGCTGATGCGGCGTTTAGGCCGATTGCATTTGCTGGCGGATTGTTTCGCGGGTAATTGAAAAAGCGCGCGGCCGATGAATGCCTGAGCACACGTGTGGATACTTTTCTTTTTCCATTGATAATAAAGATTAAGATCCGTCTGTTTTTCCAGCTAACTACCCTGAAATTACGTCTGGCTTTATGCGTCGCTGATGCTACATTACAATTATTACATTGCAGAATTATATTCCGCTAACGTTGTTCGAAACAATTTCAAAGGAAACCACCTCGCGTCCCTAATTAATTATTGCTATGGCTGCATGAATGGTATCATTAAGTCTTTCTCAAAAGGAGGAAAGAAAAACGAGGCTCGAATCGAAGGAGACAATCGTTTGTCAAGAGCAATTTCATTATTTCGCAACGGGCAGCCGGCAGCGCGGGGATTTCTTAAGGCCGCTAATTTTAGCGAAATGCGAATTCATCTGCCAGTGCGCTTATCGCGCGGGTCAGAAGTGAAATATAAACGCGCCAGTCACGGAGCAACCCCCCCATGATCACAATTTCTCTGCAATCTGCATAGGCAATACGGACTCCGCGGCTCCCCGCGTATCGATGCGCAATCTGATAATGATCCATAAATCAGTTTTCAATTTACCGGGTCGTCGTTGGGCCGATCGACGCGCGGAATCACTTTATCGTGAGAGAGATTACGGGCTCGAATTATCCCCGGAGTAATGACGATCGATCTTGCAAAATAAATTACTACAAAGCGCAGGGGTACGTAGGATTGGTTTAACAATCATTAATGCATACCGGCCTGTTTCCCAGTTCGAAATCCGCGTAATTTCAATGATTTTTGCGAGCCTCTCCGCGGTGGATACACCTATCCCCGCTTGCGAAATATTTTCATTGTGACATTAGTAAATTAAGAGCGACGTCCCCGTGTGTGCCTCCTGTGCCCATTACAAAACGATATTTTTTTTTTAAGCAACAGGTATCACGCGCGTTTTCCTAGCCACCTCGAGAGCGTCTAAGAAAAAAACGCACGGAGGCTTGAAAAAAAAAGGTCCGGAGCGCATGATCCTCTAAAAGGAAAAGCCGTGACGCGTTGACGCAACGTTGCAGAAAACATCAACAATAATTAGTATTTGACCGATTTCGAAATGTCGTTAGCTCTCTCGAACCCGCGCTAGCTTCAAGACACTCGAGCGAAATAAAAAAAAGCACTCTTACAGAGAGTTACTCTCAACGTACCTATCGCTTCCATTCAGCGCGTCCTTTTTCCATTATGTCACGCGCGAAAAGCGCGGATATTTTTTCCTCGAAACCTCGGCGGCGCTCGCGCGACTTTAACGTTAAAACTAACGCTCGCCTGGGTATTGTGTGTGCCATCTCGGCTGGCTTTCTCTATAGGAATTCACAACTTAACTTTCGCAATGGAAGCCAGACACATAGCCCCGTAGCTGTGTGTATACGCGGCGTATATCGCCCGCACGTCGTTCACACGGCTTCACTCTCTTGCGTACATACTCGCCTGAGCGTCCCAGTCGCGCGGCGACTTTTGCGTAAGGGATACTTTATTCGAGAGAGCCGCTGCGTAAGCTGGGTTATCTTGCCCATTTCGCGAGCCGCGTGTCGCTTTTTTCCTTTTTATCTGAGAGAAGCGCTGGATTTAGAAGCTGTGAATTATCGATACACAGAGGCGAAGAAGCGCGAGTGCCATTGTCATACACGAGCACAATGCATCGAGGTGTGCAGGAAAGAAAAAAATTTCGACACACCGTGCACAGTGAGAACCGAGTCTTTGCGTAAGGACTCGCGTTTCCAGATGGAATAGAGAAACGTACGAGTGGTCCCTTATCGAGGGGGGAAACTCTACCTCTGTTTACGAGCTTTTTCACGCGCAGCCGGCGAGGATAATTGATAAATGCACGGGACGGCGTGTACATATCGCAGCGATAAGCTCCGAAGCGATTTATTTCACTAGCGATGGATAATTCAGCTCTAGGCGCGCGCGAGATGCAGAGGAGGGGGGAGGCATAATTCAAGAGGCGCGCGTGTCAATCGCGCGCGGGTCAAACAACAATGCACGTTGAAGCGATAAGAGCTGGGGAGAGTTACATGAGTAGATGGAAGTGCTCTAAGGTGAGTTAGGTCATGCGCTAAGGTATAAGATATTTTATCCGATTTCTCTCAACCTGCAGAGAACAAGTGGATCTTGGCTGGATGTTTTTATTTTCCAATAATTGCGCGGAGAGCGTATATATCGATGATGCATTATTTAAGCATTAACGCTGCGAGCACGTGGGTATATGCGCCGCAATAATTATATTAGAATAGAGCGCGATCTTCGGCTCGCGGCGAGTTGCGCCATTTCTACTCTCTCGTATGTACCTTGCGCAAGAATTAATGCTGTGTGTATTGATTTTCCCCGTTTAAAAGAAACCATCGTAAATATGTAGCGCGTTGCATTGGAGATGACGGCTTCGCCTGGGCGCGAAAGTAATAAACGGCTTGTCAGTTTTGATTTCAACTCGGACTGAAAGATAGCGCGCTCGCCTAAATTTACTACCACAGGCCTCTCCGTTCTCAATGACGCATTATACCGATTTTGCAATTTTTAAGTACCCCTAGCCGTTTCTCATCCCTGTTCACCGTGACTTCTGACTCTTGCGAGAAAAAAGTTACGGCCGCTTTGTCTATCCTAACGAAACGAACCCCGCAGCAGTTTTACGATAAATTAACGCTCAAACGAGCGAGACAAAAGAGAAGCGCGCGTATAAAAGCCGGCTCAAGCCTCGGCTAAGTATCGAGCATTTCGACGCGCTCGTATCTCCGTCCGAAGATCTTTATGAACAGATTTATATCGGGCTCTCGCGGGAGCAGCCCTATGTGTGAGGCCTCGCCCGGCGCGTTTAAGCGTCGGGCAACAATGTTGTAGTCGTAAGTCGCCGGGCCGAGAGACGAGCGTGCGCAGCTCGTGTATATAATCGGTAAATCGGCGTGGCTTCTTCGAATGAAATAAGCGTGCGGTTACAAAGGAACGCAAGCGCACACGCGAGAGGGAAAGATGCATCGCCACGCGAGCGGGTTGGTGTTGGGAGAGGGTATGGTAAAAAATTGATTCGTCGTATTGGACGTGGAGAGGCCTGAGGGTGGGATGTTTTCTGGAGATTCGCGGAGATGTTTCGGAGGGGTGAGATAAGGAGGTTTGTGCGGTGTTGGAGGATGGATTTTTTTGGTAGGGTTGGATTAATGGTTTGAGATTGGTTTATTAATTGGATAATTAAGAGGGGGGGTCGTTTATCGGTTAAGTTTGAAAAAATTTCAAGAAATTCAGCGCGAATTTGAAATTTCAGTGGATAAGCTATTCACTTTTGTCCAACGCGAACAGTTTTAATTCAAACCCCACAAACAGCCAGCCTTAAACGGCGCATTATTCAAAAGCAAGAGCTGGCAGGCTCGCGTTCCCTACGAAAGCCCGCCAAAAGAAGCAACAGCGTATCTCACATACACCCCGCTGAAACTAGGTCTCTCTAAACGGAAACATAAATAAGCGATCCCACCATTAGTTACAAGCAAACGACCGAGCCGAACCTCACTCCCTCTCGCATACAATTGCCCGACCCTCCGGGCGGCCAATAAAAGACTGAAATATTTAGCATCGACATGTCGCCGAATTCCTTTTTCCCCTCCCGCTCTTCCCATGCGCGCGCGCGCGCTTACAAGCCCCCCACAAACGGATATGTAGGCGACCTCGCTCGAGAGCTGAGAGAAAAGCCCTCTCCGCGGCTTTTTATTTTCCCGCCCCTCCGCGCCTCGCAGTATATAATACCCAGAGAGAGAGAGAGAGAGCCCGGGGCTCATTTTACAAATCGTCCGTATATGCAGGGGGAGAGGCCTGAGTAACGGCCGGCGCGCGGCGTTAGATCCCCCGACGATATCGATCTCGGGGCGAGTTATGAGCCTCCCCCCGCCGCGCGATGTCACACGGCTCTGCGCCGCGGCACGACGAGGTATTTGTCCGCGCGCGATCCGGAGCGGCATAATCGAAAATAATGCGAGAGAGAGAGAAGACTATGGGCACGAGCGCTCGATGCTCGCTGTGCGTTTTTTTGGTTTTGTTTTGGTAGGGAGGAGTGTATCGATACGGTATGAGAATGCTGCAGACACGAGCGTTTTGTTGCTGTTGGGAATGCGATGAGAAACGTCGAGGGGGGGCTGAGTGGAGAGGGCGAATGGAATGTTAAGGGTGCAATTGAAAAAATTGTATTTATGAAAATTCGAATTGAGCAAGTTGGTGTGTGTATGTGGGTATTATGTTTCGCTTTCTTTATATGCCCAAAAAGAAGGCTCCCTCGGCACGATTATATCCTTTTGGGTCTGCGCACCGCAGGACTAAATTAGCGAGGAGGTTTCTTGTTCGTGTGCATACACCGATCGGTAAATTGTTATTATGAGCAGTAAAATAAGGAGTATAACAATGCAGGCGCGACTTGTCACATACTCGCACAGTAGCCTCATCTCCTTTGTTTACATCCGGCAAATCGCATAGAATTACAATATCCCCCCATTACCTCACACATTATAATTATCCATGCGTATCGGAATTGCAAATACCAACGCAAGTGCGAGGCATCAAAAGTAGTGCACACGATCGGCAATCGAGTATGCATATTCGATTTTCCAACTCGGTCTCGGCGCATGTGTATCTAGAACGCGCGAACTAGATCCGAGAAGCTCCATAATCCTCCGATTAACACGTCCAGAGAGCAGCGCAGCCTCGATTCGCAGCCTCACTTTTCTAAGCTAACTCCAGCGATACTCCGCCCGTAAATCAGCCTAATAATGTAGTTAATTTTATCGCCCGAGCGCATATACACACTCGTGCGTGCGCATCCCCCCACTGGATCTTGATACCGCTAATATATGTACGCATATAAGCGAAAGCGCGAAGGACGAGGCAAGCTCCCTCGCGTATCTCGCGCGAACATCTTCGGCGGAAAGCTCGAAAGTATCACTCCGGCCAGCTGCGAGCGCGCTTGCATCTATCATAGATAAAACCCGAAGATTCTCTGCACTCTCCCGGAGAATAACTCATCCCTGAACCCCCACGGATATAAATCGCGCGAGATAAGCCAGCGGACTCGATAATTCGTACGGCCGAGGTGTATATATATACATAAGCACTGAGAGCTGGCTACTCGAGCACCGCGAGAATCCGTTTTATCCGTGACCTCAGCCAGATTAGCGCTGATTGAAAGAAATTACGGCCGCTGCCGGCGTTCCGGACGATACCGCGCGTTCGGAGGTAGCTTTCAGTTTCGAGGTATGAATTATACGGCGAGGGAGATTTGAATGTAATCTACGCGCGCGAGATACGGCTAATGTGGAGCTTTTATTGACATAAATTCTCCAAGTTATTATTGCCGGCCGAGCGAGCGGCTTTACGAGTGAGACGGCCCGAACACGCGTTCCCGAGAGGCTCGCGTATCTCGGACATTATCTACTTGCAACAGGTTTCTTAAGAGTGGGGGTTTAGGGGAGATCGGAACTACATAACGTTTATATCGCCGCGAATTTATTAGAGCCGAATAGTAAAACAGCACGAAGAGCCGCGGCAACAGCTGTAAACTCAAGCTACACGCGAGGCTCGTTTTCTTTTTCCCATAATCGCGCGCGTTATATTCCGCGGCGTAAGCCGGCAAAAATTTCGCGCGAGCCGACTGCTATATACGCAACGCGCGACGATCCTTCAACGAGGACGTTCCTCTCCTTCTCTCTCTAGGAATGAAAGAAAAAAAGACCTCTCTTTAGCCGGCGTAGATAATGACGGTAATGCGTGAGCCTAGCTACCTCCTCTGCGTGTATACACAGCAGCGCGCGGCACACTTACGAGGCGTTGGCCTCGGCGCTTTTTTAACGCCGAGAGAGCGCATAACTTGGCTATGCGGCGCGGGTTCGCGTGGGCGGCGAGAGAGTTTCATTCTCGTGGGCCATCGTTCGCCTTCCGATTCGTGCGAGTAGGTTTGCGCTGCGGGTTGTTTATTGGGAGAGGGAAGCAGTCCCAGTGACATCGATATGTAAGCAAGCCCGCGGCCTCCTTAGAGCCGAGAGAGCGAGAACCCGTTTTCAGGAACTTTTCATTTCACGCGGATGTGAGTGCGAGTATGGAGATTGCGCTTGTAAGCGGAGGAAGAATTGAGAGTGGGCGGCGGGGAGGGTTCGACAGCTGGATGATTGTTTTTTGTTTGGGTTTGCTGGGGTTGGATGTCTTGATTAAGAGGAATTGATGTATCAGTGGAGGTTGGTATTGTTGGGGGTATTACTGAATTGTTAAAAGTTTGATTTTCGAGTTGGATGTTTTATAAAATTTGGATTAGTTGAATCTTTAATAAAATAAACAATTTCTACTATAAGATATTATAATAATTTTTCAAATTATTAAAAGATTAGGTCTATGCAAGTATAAAGTAAGCTATAATAAATAAATTTATTGATAATGACGCCATTAGTCATCCGATTTTAAACATGACTTCGTTTGTTATTCGTCGATGATTTATTTACAATTAACCCATTTTCTCCATTGTTCCAAGTATGGAATACGTCATGAAGCTTCAATTATATAAAACGATTGTAGAGTCATTACGAGTTCTTAAAAAACGATGTCTAAATCAAAGAAAAAATAGATAATCGTTTTAACAGATAATTTTAAACTTACAAGGAATAAATATTGAAACAAAAAACTTCATAATTCGTAGAGTTATTTGCAGATTTATTTTACGCGTTAACTCAAGCGCAAATCTCCCACACCGAACCTAACTCCACGCACGTTAATAAGCAAATACCAAGTGCTCACAAACCACATTTGACTAGGCATATCCCATAACTGTAAATAACCCAGCTGAAATCGGCAAATCGCAAAAGGTCAAAAACACTTGCGAAAGGCAAATACCCCGACTTCCAGCTTAAAATTCCTCTTCGGCAAAAATTCCCATGACTAGTAGAACCCGCGCTACGCGCTCACCCATCTTCCTTCCTTCAAACCAAACTACTCAAAACACGGCACGGATAAGGAGAAGAAAAAAATCCCGTTCTCATTAACATCGACCAATTTTAAATACCTCGCGTATAGCTCGGGAATTCGCGCGAACATATACAGCGCCGGCGGGCATCGCGCCCGGGAAAACCTCGGCGCGGCAAGTGAAAGCCACTGTGCTCACCGGTTAAACATTGCACGCACGTAGATGAGTAATTATCGGCGCGAGCTCGCGCGCTTTACGAGCAGAGCAGAGGGACCCTCGGCCCAGCGTTACGCAAGCTGGCCATTGTCAATATTTCTTTGGAAGAAACGAGCCACGATGTTCGTCTGTGTGAGCGTGTGTGTGTTTCGGTAAGAATGACTGTGTGTATAAAGACGGAGAGTGCAAAGTGTTCCTTTATGGTGTATTGCCAGATGAGTGAACGTGAGTGTATATGGGTAAAGGTAAGGTGCGTATATGGTGGAGAGCGCGATTCTTTGTTGTAATGCTGCGGGATGTTACGCGAAATGTGTATTTTTTTTGGTGTTCGGGTCGGTGGATTTATGCTTTACATGGAAATTTCTTTGATGGCGGTAACATTGTTAGTGGGGATTTATGCCTGTGGGACTGAAAATACTTCATCTTGCAATTTTTTGTACATTGTGCTTTCAGCAATAAAAGTATTTTTATAACAACCGAGTTATACATACATCCGCGCGTCGGCAAATATAAAATAAAATTTATAGTGCAAATCTCTGTTTGTTTTTCTTACGTAAATTTACGATCAATTATAATGTAATATAATATAAACAGTGCCAACGAAGACAATTATAATATTATTTATTGCCGTGGGAGAGATTTTTCAAAAATTCATGTTTACAATAATTTATGAATTTAAGCTTATCGGAATAAGCTCTTTCCTCCTGAAGTTTATGATTTGTAATACGCGAAACTGCAGAGCGTCAAGTCAAACAAACCTTCCCAATACACGTATATGAATCACCTCACATTTAATATCGTACTTTCACTTACATGGCGAAGAAGATTTAGCGGAGCGATTATCGCCGTAACTCACCTGCAACAGAAAGAAGAAATCACAATTACACTAAAAATAAAAATCAAACAATCCTAAATAACAGTTCACTCCTATCCCACCCCGGCTCCGAAGAAAAACTCTCAACTACTGATCCAATTTTCAATGTAAAACAGCATACCCGCTCCCAATTAACCCCTTCATCATCAAGCGAAAATTTCTCCCAGCCGCCTATTGTCAGCGATAAACCACATATAATAATAAAAGCATCGCCATTCTTCAACCTGCCGCTCGATCGCTTTGTACTCTCTCTCTCCGTGGAAATAAAAGCGCGGGAGTTCGCGACTCCACGCACTATAAAAGCGTCGGCTTCGAAAGATCCGCCCACGATCTCTCTACTCTACTGGCACAGCTACTCTCGCCGCGCGGCAGAGGCGTTAGGAAAAGAAGGCCAAGCACGCACGCGTATATATAATCAGCATAGGCGCGAAGCCTTGAGAGCGCTAATCTCGTTCATTAGGCAGAAGCGCGCGGCACTTGCGAAATGAAGATCTCCTTATAACAACAATCTTCGCGTCTCCTCCTGTCGCGCGAGGTGCCGTTGACCTGCGCTTAATGAATGTACGCCCCGGGGGCAGTAAGCCTGGCTTTTTGCGCACGCGGCTGGGAAAAACGCTGTTATTGCGCTTTATCGGCGACTATAAATTGCGCGTTATTTGCGGCGAGGAGGTTTATTAAAGAATAAAAGGGAGATGTGAGAGCGGCGAGGGTTCGGGTTTCTTTTGAGCTGGCTTTTTTTGCGGATTTGCATGTTAATGGGGCGACGGGTTATATTGTTCGGGTAGCGGTTTGTGTGTGAGTGTAATTGATTGATACGCGGACGGTGGAGTTGATTCATGCGTTGAGGTGGATTAGGCAAGAGTCGGTTTGTTGAACTCGCGGAGTGGTCGGGCTGTTAAAGGTGGAGGATTAAGGAGAGCTAAGTACCAATTAATTGGGGCGGTACAATGCGGCTTGGCAAATATATTTAAAATTATTGAAAATGATTGAACGAGTTGGCGATGTGATTGGGTAACGGTAAGGCAATTAAGGCCACATATGCGATGTGTCATAGAGAAATATTTTATAATTGTATGAAAACGTTTGTTTGCGTGATCGTTTCTTTATTACACGTAATTATTCAGAAGTATTACTTTTAAAAATAAAAAGCAGCCAGATGACTAGAGCAAAGTTAAGAGTAACTGGCATTCCAGAAGCTCTTCATTATTCCATATGCGCAATATTTTTGTACGTAAATACGCGCTAAATGCATGGAGGGGGGCATACAATGCAGGGACTCGTTTTACGTTTTACGATTGTGCCGAAGATGTAAATTATGTATTTTACTATTATGACATAACTCATAACAATGTTATTTACAACTTCTAAACCGTTTTGAAGGCAGGTGCGTGTCCTCTGCCTTTGAATAAAACAGTTCTAAAATTAGAAACAGGTAATACAAAACTGCATATTTTATGAAAAAAAGAAAAATATTAAAAAATGCTTGTTTATTATCCAAGTTTACCTTTTATTAAAGCATAACCTATTTTTAGATCCTCCTTTTAAGCATTTTACTTTTTAATTATAAACTTTCGCTAATTTTAACGTCCGCCAATCCCTAAAACCCATCAAAGCTCCAACGCCAAAATCTTTCCAGCTTTCCACCAACCGACCATTACCTCACCGTAAACCATACCCCCAGCACACTCCCTAACCACAAGCTTCGTGGCTAAACGCTCCGCTCTCAGCTCCACATCTCTCCGGCGCACGCTCGCCTCTATTTTTAATAATCGGCAAAAAAATACGCGCTCTAACTAACGGCCGTCCGGCGCACAATATGCGCGATAGCATCGGCGTCGTTTAGCCTCTCCACGGGGCAAAAATCAGCGGCCCTAAGCCACGAGCGCGAAAGTAACTGCCTCTTCCATCCACTTTCTTCGCGCTTGGTCGTGCGCCGGCATTTTTCCAAGCTCCCCAAACTCCGACCTATCAACCTATCCCCTATACGTAATTTTGACTCGTGTCGCGCCAGCTATTCGAGGAAGCTGGCTTCTCCATCGTGTCCGTGCATCTTCATTATATTCTTCGGGAGCGCGCGGCTGTGTGTGTGTGTGTGTGTATAGGGTCCAGGGAGGTCAGCCGAGCGCTACGGGAGGTATAGGAGAGGGAGAGAGAGCGGCGAGCCGATCAATTAGCGTAGCAGGCTCGTTATACAGCCCGGGCAGTGGGAAAAGAGCAAAAGGACCTTTGAGGATATACAGTGAGGATGGTTACGTGAGCTGGCTTCTCTTATCACTCGGGTGATGGGGGATGGGGTTTTTTCTTTTGTTCCAAGCGGTGAGGATTTGAAATGGCATGGGCTTCGAGCTCTCTCCTATTAGTTCAGCGCAAGTGGGACTGGCTAGGCAATTATCGGCGATCGTTTTACTTTTGTTGTCGGTGGCCGGTGGTTTAATGGCGATTTTTTATAGACGGCAGTGTAATCGCTATGGGTGATGTGGAGAGCGGCTGTGTACTTTGATTTTTTTTCATTCTATATGCAAAGTCTCGCAAGTTAAAGAGAAAATAGACCATGTCATTACGCACGTCTTATTAAACAATAAATATTGCTAAATGTACGATGAGTCAAAGGTTCGGTATGACCGCGAGTCCGGCGCGGCTTCAAAAGCGATTTTTATTTATGCTTATGCGTAATAACCTCTCAAGTGCCGCAATCAGGGTAAATAGCTTTTTAACCACCTTTATTCCTGGCGGCAAAAAAGCCGAGTTTCCTAGAAAACGCATAAATTATGCCGCCTCCAAGAATGAGAATCGCTACACGCTATCACCTCCTCAGCTCGTCTCGTCAACCGTGGCACATTTCTACATTGCTCGTAGCGCGACCTTGAACTTCTTTACCCGACTCATAATTTAACCCAAATAGACAATGAAAAATGTACCGGCATCGCCTTCATTACCATACAATTCTAGTTTTGTAACGAACGCAAGGAGGCGCATAAAAATAACGACGCCGAGAGCCCGAAGGAGCTGCAGCAGCAGGAAGAGCGAGATAGCCACGGACATTGTGGAAGAAAGAGACGGAGAGATGAACGCAGAAAAAAAAGAGCGCTGGAGTTCGTGCTAAGCAAGTAAATGGCCGGCGAGTATGAGCGACGGAAAAGGAGGGTCGAACGTGAACCGAGTGACAAAGAGAGAGCCGAGCCTTGGGGGCCGCGTTTTAGTTTATCATTTTTTCGAAGACACTGATTGCCTAGGGGGTGAGTCGAGAAAAAAAGCTAGGCGGATGGCTTTTAATGAACTTGCGATGTCGAGTTGAGCTTGTTAAAGGGCTCGATTAGGTTTCGGTAAAAATTGGAGGGGGATGGGAGAGAGAGCGGGAAAATTACTTATGCAAAATGGGGCCGCGGACTGGAAACACGCTCACGTCTTTGACCTTTTAAAGCATGAGATGCAGCTCATGAATAACCAAAGTAAGCGAGTTTAAATGAAAGGAAAACAAACAGTGCCTCACTCGGGTAAACTCGCGACTGCGTACTTGCCGACTTTTTTAATCGGTAAGGGTTTTAAATTTAGATTAAAATTGTGGAATTCAAAATCTAATTGCTATCGGCGGTTTGGAAACATTGTAGAATCCTGAATACATGCGAGACGCAGTGTATTTGAAGCACGTAACGCAACATTAATTCATACATCTAATTAGCGTCAATGTCTTTTTAAACATTATCATTACATTACGGTCTTGTAAAAAAATCGTTAATTTCAACGAATTTATAATATACTCCCGTTCCCGGCCGATTTGCATAAACGCTCTAGCTCGGCTCGCCGATGGAAAAAGGCTCGGAAAATCACTTAATAACGTTAATAAATTGTTTTTAACCGCTTGCTCGCGCCGCCTCTCGTCCCGTAAAAGACATCGCTCCTGTAACTCATAATACCCGGCGCGATGACTCACGGCCACTTTAAAAACCTCTAACAACCATCCTCGCGGAATAAATCCGTAAGTCTCTCTCTCCTCGATCCTCGAATTATCAAGCGATCGCGATCGCGTGTCGATCGCCGATCCATCCTCGCCAAAAAACGTCCAAAAAAAGTCAGCCTCGCTACACGCGCGTGAACTCGGCGGCGCAAGCAAAAAAGGCCGGCGCGCGCGCGCGTACGGCAAAAAGAACAGAGCCGGGGCGATTCTTTTCCGAGGAGAGGCGGTAGGAGTGGAGAATGAGAGGCCTTGGCTAGAAAAATCAAAGACGTATAATCTTTACGGAGATGCGCGCGCGCGCGCGCGCGCAACGTGACGTGAATTCCGCTCTAAGCGCCTCGCGTGTATGTACGCACAGAGGTGTATATATAGGTAGAGCTAGACAAAGGCAAACAGTACGCGAGGGAGAGAAAGAAAGAGAGAGCGGGAGGAAGAAAATATTCCCTGTAATAATTTACTTTCCCGAAGTACACGTCAATCCTGTAATTACAAAGCCCTTCGCGTACGTTATGGCTCTGCGAAAGCTCAGCGCGCGCGATGATGGCTATCGCGCCAAGCGTGCGCGAGGCAATTTGGTAATTTATGAAATAGGTGGACGCGACCGCGAGGATAGTGCGTTATTTTGCCGGCCGCGGTATACGAGTGAGGGAGAGAGGGAGAGGGGATTTTAAATCAAAAGCGCGCTTGATGCGTAAATTGCAGACGCACGGCGCGAGCTTTGATGTTTTTAAGGTTTCGCAAATTGGAGGAGGCGGAGCGCTGAGGGATAATAAAATCGTCGGGGGAGACTTGGGGGGGCCGGGGGAAAATTTTAATTGTGAAATATTGGTATTGGGAGTTAGGTTTTATTAGCGAATCAAAGAGATGCGGAGATAAGACGATCGGTACGAGATTTTTTATTCGTCGAGAGAACATGTTTTTTTCTTTCGTACCGCGCTGATGAAATATAGGTCTTGTGATGATGAATTTTGCATTTTTCTTCATCCTTGAGCTGAATGATTAACAACTAGCAAAGGAGTATACGAGTGGCATCGTTGTAACAGTTCTCAAATGAACCGATCGTTTTCACAAAAGGCAATTAAACGTAGTAGCGCAATAAAAAATCAGACTATTAGAGGATAAACGCAATCATCAGACAACAGTGGTATCATCGCGCGAGCAAACTGTAAAAAACTCTTTAACCGTCGCAATTAAAAAAAAAAAATCTGTGTAAATATGCCAGGGAGGGGAACAAAGAAGCGCCAACAAAAGCCAGTAAAAAAGAAGCAATAAAAGGATGAAGCAATGTCGCTAATAGAAAAGTTCATTCTCCTGCGAGTACTGTTGAAAATTAAATCTCAAATATCAGCCGCTGCCCCTGACGATGCAGTATATATCAATTTTCACAGCTCCAGCCCGGCCAGATGAATGACGCATGAACTTTTTTTTCCCTTCAAGATGTTTTCTTAACGTAATTTGCGAGAATGACAGAACAGGCATTCGAGTATTCGTTACACAATCTCGAGTACGATCTCTCGCAAGCGAAGAACCTTCCTACTTCTTCTCTCTCTCTCTCTCTTTTTTCCATTCGTCTTTTTTTTATAATGAACGCATTTATCATCGTGCTTATTGGCACGCTAGTAAAATTGAAGCACGTATATAGACGCCGGGATGGATGGTAATACGATTGGTTGCGATCGATGCTCGTACGCCCGTGATCTAATACAATCGAAGCTGCTATTAATCATCGATGCTGGTTGAGATAAAGCCGCGGGGAGACAAAAAAAAATAATGTACCTGTCCGATCGTTGGATGGGATTGACGTACGAATGGATGAGTAAGTGACAAGTGTGAAGCCATTGACTGATACGCTAAGTTGTGTGTTTAGGCCCAGGGCTTGTTTATTACGAAAATGGTTACGTTAAAGTTTAATCTAATAAGTTATGTTTGCGTGCTGTTTTGAACTGAATTATCGGTCATCGCTTTGGTAATGGATGATTAATATGCCTTTGTTCGCGGGTACAGTTGCTGCGAGTGTATTTGTAAATTTTGACTAAGTTCGGAGGTATGAGATTTCATTTTAACGTATTCGCTGTTGTTGAATATTCCGGAATAAATAGTGTAATAAAATAGAACAGCTGTTTTAATGGTCATGCGAGCGAGAGAAATGTTATTCAATAGATTTTTGACATTTTTGCCGGAACGGTTAATGCGTTCGGTTGTGGCTCTATGACTTCCTTAAATAGCCGGTTTTTGTCAATTGTTTAATATTTATAAGCAACTCCTACTTCCTGCAGAATTTGCAAAGTAATTTTCACTGAAATTTATATCTACTTATGGTAAATACATTCTAAGAAGTGCTTTGAATTTTAGCGAAAGCATCCGAGCAAAAAGTTATTCCTTATTTAGGTAACTCGAGGCGGCAACAAAGAAAGTACGACTTAATGAAATATAGAATCCGAGCAGCCACCTCTAATACCAAACTTTCAAGCCAAATTTTTAAGCCTCGCTCGCAAATTACGCACCTTTCCCCGGCCGTCTCGTTAACGCAGTTAACGCAATTTCTCTAGCGACGCCCGGCCAAAAAGCCAATCGTTCACCAGCACTTAAACACAGCCCCCGCATCATCCTTAAAAAGCCAATCCTCGCGTGGAATTCGGCGCGCCGTAAAAATCAGGAAACGTTAAGCGAATTTGCATACCTTCACCAACTCGCTTAAGCCTAGCAATTAAACTCGCTACTTTTCACGCGCGCGCTCAGCGTAAAGCTCATTTCGGCCGGTGCGCCTATCGATTTTTAATAACAATCCACAATCCTAACAGCTCCGTGAGAGAATAGAATTCAGCCTCGAAAATATAAAACTCCCTCCTCTCGCCAAAGATATTATGTGGCCCGCAGCATGCGCGCACTAAGAAAAAGAGAGAGACGGGGGAACGCGCGAGCGCTCGTTAATAATTGCAAGGCGCTGCTCACGAGCTGCGCGCACGGCGGCGGCCGTGAGAACGCATGCAACCTCTCGACTTTCTCTCTTTCTCTAGCGCTGCCCCCGCGCGCAGCTGACCGAGATCCCAAGTTCGCCGCACTCCGATGCATGCGCGCTACTCGCGCCTCTCTTATAGCCTCGCTTCTAGCTGTATATATACGTGTATGCATGCCTATGGCTGTAGCTTTAGCCGTATCGTCGATCCTCTTCCGAGTTCGGTAAAGGGTGAATGCACGAGCTACCGGCAGCCAGGCACGACACGACTACTGGAATTTCGATTTGTTGTAGTCAAGCGCAGGGCTCGCTCATGCGGGAAGCTAAGAGCGGAGAGGTTGCTGCTCGCAAGCGTGTTTAATGTTAATGCGGGTAGTTTTGCATAATGGTATGCATTTTGGGGGGGATTGTTTGTTTGGGGACCAGTTTTTGGGGGTGGTGGTTTTTGCGGGTGGGTGGTTTTTTTGAGAATTTTTTGGGGGTTTTTGGATGGTTTGTGGGGGTGATTTTAAATCTATTTAAATTTGGAGATTGGAGATATGGAGGTGCGAGCGAAGGTTACGAATTTTTTGTTGGTTTTAAATAGTGTGAATGTCATGAATAAGGAATTTATAGTGGTTGTAATTGATTGAAATTGAAATGTCGTTTTATTGATACATTTAATGACGATAAATGGAATGTTGAAGTTATCTTAATTTTATATTTTTTGTATTATTTCGAATATAAAGGTATTAGAATAACTATCGCTACATAGATATATCCTACAATTTTAATTAGACTAAAATGTCACCTCATTGGAATGCTGTATTTTAGCATTCCACGAAAAGTGGAGTATTTTTTTAAACTCCCCTTACAACACTCTATTGTTTTCTAAGCACCGGTTTTTGTATTTTAGAAAACTAGGCGCATGTTGCTCGGCGAAGGCGCGAAATAAACTATAATGAAGTTTCTTTTATGAAATGACAGTCTTAATTTCACTTGTACAGAACCACTCGCGTGAAGAACGAGTTTACTTGTGTGAATTTTAGCATGATTTCAATGTCGTGAATATATGGACATAGTGAAATGTTAAAACAAGGCGTTAATTTCTAGAAAAATGTTTTTTTATTGCCTTATTACACGTTTTACTAAGATAAAAGATAATAAATGGAAATAAAATTTATAACTGGTATGGAATTAAAATGATGATGCTACTTATACTGTGTTTTAGTTAATGGTGCTACAAATTATATCTAGATGGCAATAACTTTCACTTTATTTATACTTGCTCTTCTTGTTACTTCTATTATCTTTATCGATCACGGTTTACCAAAAAGAAAATAAAGATAAAATTTAATGCTGAAATTATCGCCACTGCATTAATTTTAGCTAATGTAACAAATTACTTTTCTATAGATATTTCAAAGTAGCACTAAACCTAAAGGTGAATGTATGCGAAATCGATGGCTCTAAAAAAAACCGATGAGAAATCGCTATCTGTCATCGGGGATGACACTTGTAATTTTTCAAATTACACATTCGACCACGCATTCGTGAGCGTTGAAAAATCCTAATAATCTCCATTAATAATATATTGGTACACAAAAGCAGCCACGTGCAATGCTCTAATACCAACTTTCCTTTGAATACATAAAGACGATACTTTAATACCCCCGTTCAGTCTTAATTTCAAAAGAATTTCAACGGTAATTGCCGCGATAGCATTGTAAGACGTCCAATTACAAGTTTCTTGTGAATATCCTGAGCTTTTGCAAAACTCGCCGGGATCGCGCCTTTTTCTCCTCCCCGCGAGCTAATCGGCCGCGGCCGAAAAATTCCGTCCAATCATCCTGGCTAAAACTTTTGAAATCCGGCCGAAAAATCCGAGGCTCTTTAGCGTCGAAAAGCTGGAGAAAAAAAAGGAGCCTGTTAACGCGACGGGTGCCCCCCTCCCCCCTGGCTTTTCGCCATCGCCGAGCACCGAGCCTAGAGTCATTACAATAATCTTGCAATTCGCGCCGTGTCGCAACCGGGCGCAACTACTTCTGACGCTGCTGCTGCTGCGCTGCTCGGCGCGTAATTTTATTCGGCAGTCTTGGTGTACCCACACCATCTGTAATATATTAGGCTCTATAACACTTCGCTTTCCTGCCTTTTTTCGGCTTTTGAAAGGTTGGATTGGCAAGCTGGTTTGCGCCTGTAATGCTGTTTTTTTGGAGGGTAAATTAGAAATGTTCTGCAATTGAATTTTAGCATAATTCGAGAAGGCTGTAGAAAATTATGGCGTTTACCAATAAGCGATTTTTTCGATCGTGAAAATGCTGTGTTTAATGATTTATTAAGATCAATCAAATGAGTTTCGTAGTCGGGCAAAATTATTTAAAGTAGGATGTAAATTTACGCGAAGTGAATTTAAAGGCCAAACAAAGGAAGTGTAACAGGAACTGACTTGGAATGCAAAGCTTGCTTGTTTTAATTAGGTCAAAATTTGGAGTATCAACAATACAAATCGTAAATCTCGTTACGTAAAAATGAAAAATAATGAATAATTACAGTCTCCAAACCGAAAGTGTATTCGAAAGCGTAAATTCATGACTATTACAAAATTGGAAACCAACTAAAGACCTAGAAAAAAAATAATAAACTAAACGAGTGGCTCCGGCATTTTTATTTTTATCTTTCTAAACTCGTTTTCACCTCAAATTTAACAACCCACCTATTATTTTAAAATCGTTTTCTCCGAATCAGCACAGTTCCCTCCAGCTCAACGAAAGCCCGAAAATTAATTAACGAAACCCTAATTGATCGAAATTTCACGATTAAACGTATCAATTCTCCAGGCTCGCAATTCTCCTTGCGTTGCGTAATTAATGGACGCGAAATCGTCTTCAGCGCCACATAAAGCCCGAGCCCAGAGCTAACCACTTGCCAGTCTACATAATAGGACTTTCGAGAACTGTCAAGAGCTCGTTCTCCTCCGGTCGGAAAAAAAGGCAAGATCCGTTTCTATAAGGGACTCATCCTTTTCTGACTCTATCCTCCTATACAGACACAGACACACACACACATGGCTCGCTTAATTGCGACTTTCGCATCGCGCGCCGCTATTGCACGCGCGTCTGGACGTAAGAATCGAAAGGGAAAAGATGCTCTCTCTCTCTTCTGCGAGAGCCGCCTCCTCCTCGCCTTTCTAAAGGCCAATAAATCTGCGCTCGCGCGCGCGGGCAAAAGAAGGCAGGAGATATCTTTCCAAGCTCCTCTCTCTCTCTCTCGGCCAAGCCCGGCCATCGGCATCGCCGCTCGCGCGTTTCCTTATAATCCCCCATGACGAGGAGAGTGTACTTCTCTGTGCACACAGACACACACGTGCAAATACACATACATAGAGAAAGAGAAGATTGTCTTTCCCGCGGTAACGAGCTACCGTGTAAGCGCGCGAGTCGCGCTTATTTTCCTAGACCGGGGCGTGCTATCCCCATTGAGCGAGCGCGAGCCACACGTCCTAATGCTATATACGCGCATATAGAGGCGTATACAACGCGAGGATTACTAAGGCGAGAGCCCGCGCTCTCTTCCTATATCGGACTCTTTCTTTCTCCCTGATTTTCTGCCCGCGAGCTATATCTCCGAAGAGAGCCTTTTATTGCTGCCACACGGAAGATTGCGGGCTTAAGAGCAGCTCTATGGGTGTGCAGATGTCGTGTTCGCTTGGCGCGGATCCGCTGATTTTTGATTTGTTGCGCGCCGAGTTCTTTGCAGACGTGACTGGGGAGAGAAAGCCTCGTTTTGCAATGTTACGCTGAATTTGAAATGTAGTCTGGCCGCTGAGGAGCTGTTATTGTTTACGGGAGCCGGGCTCGACGCTGCACGTAATGCAGCCGGCTCTTGTTAGCTGCTTTATGGATGTTTATCGGCTTTGGTCTAGGAGAGGTGCGATGTTTGGGTTCGCGTTTAGAATATGGTTTTTTTTTTTAGAGTGAGGTAAAAACGTTCAATTAAATAAATAATAGGCACGTCTTAATTACGATGCAGGTTGTATTAATTCTTAAGTATTTATTTAAGCATTGCGAAATACGAGTGCGAACGATTTATGCAATTAAAGTTTCATTTTACCTTTACAAAGCCACTTATAATCGCGCGTTTTGCAACCTTTATCTCTTTGATTTCAAGTTAATGAAGAATCAAATGTAAATTAAAGATATATCACAAACAGACACTTTTAAAAGCGATCCCACAAAAACAACTTCGAAAACACTCAGCAGACTATAACCTTCCATTTTTTCTCCACTTGAAATATTACTCAATCCCGGGCGTATTTCGTGAACGCAGCCTCCCATCTTTTCCCGATAAATCCATACAAAAAGTCCAAAAAAGCACACGCCTCCATTCCCCGCTCCTATTGTTCAGATCGCTCGATATGATGACTCTCCGCTCGGCCATTGTTCCTCCTCGCAACATCTTTTTCCCCTTCATACACACCAGTAATATCATTTTTACGCGCATCCAGAGGGTACCAGCTCCGCTCTCCCAACCTTCCCAGCGCGCCATTAAGATAACGGTGAAAAATTAGTCCTTTTATAATACGAGCTCGCCCCGGAGGCGGGCACGAAAAGTTGAAGACCTCGGGCGCCGGGAGAGGGACGCGAGAGCGAACGGACAATATTCGAGACCTTGGGGCCAGCCAGTGTCAGTGTCAAGGTTTGTTGCGGTACCTCAGCCCGCTGCGGGCCACACGCGAAAAACCAGTTCGACTGCCGTTTACCCAGGTGGGTATATATAGCTGAGGATATGGCTTGGGAGGTATGATGCCCTCCTCGTATGTGTGTACACCTGTTGCACCGAAAGAGAGAAGAGGGAGTAGCACACAACTGACCAGGAAAACAACTGAGAGGAAATTATGCGGTCGATGTACAGCTGCGTATGCTGTAACTGCCGGTTGGGTTGTATGATCTTACGTGGTGCTGAGGGATAATAGAATTTTCTGGGAATTTTATTTTTATAGGAGTTGGCTGGGGTTTGCTTTGATTTAGTATCTTGGTAGCGTTTCTAAATTGCGTCAATGAATTTTTGTGAATTTGGAACGCGATTTCTGGCATTCTTGGGCTGGTCTGTGAAAGAAAATGAAAGTAAAAGTTGCTTAAGTATCTTTTCCTGTAATTAATGTATTTAGTGGACTAGATTAACTTTTTAAATTCTCCTAAACATTATTTATTTTCTCGAATTGTTAAATAGCTACTCAAGCAGAAATACATTATCTGGCTACTATTGGGATCGACTTTTGACAGACAGTTCTCGCAATATTAAAATCAACTTTCTTTAATAAAAAAAAGTTTACAACTTTTTGCTTGTAATGCTATTTGTCGGCCGCTGTTCATTAATATTCTGATCCCACATTCCCACATACTCTCGATTAAACATATTACGTGAGAACAGCAGTCGGATGATTTGACGAAATATGAGCTATAAACGGCCCTTTGGCCCGAAAGGTGAGTGTCTATATGATGTGTCAGGGTCGAAAAGGTAAGCCAAAACAACTTGTCGAAAATACTCTGTGGGAGAAATCAAACGCCAGATTGTTCGAGGCATAAATGGACTGTGAAGCCATCAAATTCCGATTCTCCGAGTTGTCGGTCTGTCAGTTCTGTCGAATAGCTTGTTAGAAAGAAAAATTGATTCAACTACGAAAAAGCATGGTTACGTTTAACCTTCGGCGCATTTTACGACAAGGGCAAAAAAAAAATTAATGTACGGAAGAGAGAATCTCGGCGTAACACGTCATATTTTATTCACTTTCTTTTTCAATCTTCACACCGGGTTTCCAGACATTGATAGATGCCAACATAAAAAATGTATTACTTATATCGAGTTTCAGCACTTAACAGAAAAGTTTAACATTTAGAAGCAGTTTAATGTCTAATACAATGGCAGAAATTACCGCAATCAATTACTGAGGAAAGTAAAAGAATCGAACGAACCGGCCGAGGTCCATGACCAGCCGTTTCCTTCAAAACAGAAAAAAAAACTTTCGCGCTTAAACGCGAAACGGAAGTCAGTGACAGCCAATTATCAACTCTCGGAGGAAAAGAAGAGTATGGGACTTTTTCAAAACCTGCTATTCTCAGCACTGAGAAAGAGGATACCTGCTTCGATCCGAGATAAACAATGCCATAGCGTGACGTTCCCCTGTGGCTTCTCTCTCTCTCTCTCTCTCTCTCTCTCTCTCTCACTTTGTCTCTCTCTTTCTCTTGCTCTGTTCGGCACAAAGTGAGAAAAGGAAAAAAAGACACGCCTCGCGGGCAAAAAAGGCAGAAACAGAACTCGCTGGCTTTTCTTATCCGCGTGGCTCTCTCTCTCTCTCTCATTCTCTCTCCTGGGAGAGGAAAACGCTTTATTTGCCTCGGCGACGAAGGTAAATCCTCCATGGGCACGCGGAGTCAATTTTACTCATTAAGGCCAGATTCCTGCACGAAGCTGCGGGACCCCGCGGGGAGGCGGCAGATTCCGCCGAGGGATAGCTCCACTTTGCGTTTGCCCCCCCCCCCTCCCCCACTTCCCGATCTCCCTGCGCGAGAGCTAGAAGTTTAATTGTGAAGCTGCGCCGCGATAGATTGGATATATACGGGTGGGATG
>UELX01002532.1:0-30340 GCA_900480035.1 Eupelmus urozonus | reverse complement strand
GGGTTATTGCATTTACTCATACTTTGAAAAACCCATTGTCAAAAATTACGAATAATTTTTTTTATATTTTTTATAAGCTATAACATTCGTTTTGCACATTCCGGGCAAGATGGTCACTCTGTCATGATAATATTTTTGTTCTAATCATTAGAATTTGTTGAATTAGACATAAATATTAATTTAAAATATTTTTTCTCTTAGGTAGTCGATTTTTTTTATTGATTTACCACAAAGTACTGCTCTTACTTTTGAGCACCTCGAAATTTAATAATTTTTTCATCTTTTTTTTTATTTGTTAAAATTATTTTTGAGAGTTGAAATTATATGGATGCGTTCGTTTTGGTATCTAGTTTGTAACACAATTTTTAAAATAAATTTTTTATCATTCAGTATGTTTTTTTTTTTGTTTTATTATATTTTATGTTGCCCGGGTCTTCCCTATAATTACCTATAAATTACTAAATGCAATACTAATTAAAAATATTTCAATATTTTTATTCTCAAAAACTATTTTAAACGTGTTACTTCAGAACTTCCGTTTTTTCTTAAAAGTTCGATTAAGAAAATTATGAATGATATAATAAAACCTATTGTGAGAAGGCAAATCATAACATGAAGGAATTCTATTTTAATTTTTATCGGTTGAAAATTCATTATTTTTTTTTGCATGTTCACATAATAATCAGAAGTAGTCAATATTTCTTTGTTTTTGGCGTTTTTGGGTTCAACTATACGAATATCTAATGTGAAAATATTATTTACGTAATAATTTAGCAAACCAGATTCGAAAGTTCGATGTACTACGTTATTAATTCGACGTAAATATGGTGAAAATTTGGAAATCGGAAAAACTTCTGGATCTGGGTACATAAGCTCTTCTAAGACACTTATAATCCATCCGTTTTGTGGATCTGAATATTTTTTTAATCCTGAATAAGCTGACCACTTGTCAAAGAAGTAGAAATTAATTTGATCACGTAGTAACATTTCAATTGCGCAAAATTTGCAAACTCTTTTGTTATATCCTACACTTGCTGAGCTGAAACTTTCCGATAGTCCTAAATACCTGAACTCATTCTTTAATTCTTCAGTGACAGTTAAAGAAATACCTGAATCAATTATATCTTGAATAGTTTTAAAATTATGGAACTTCATTCTGATAAAATTTATCTCTATTAATTGTTCTAAAAGTTGAATCGAAAATATAGATGATATAAGGACGGAACATAAATATAATATTTTTTCTTGTGCTTTATGTGGTTGAGAAGAAATAGAGATTCCGAACAAAGTCATCACTATGTTAAATACCGTTACAAATTCACTATTACATTTACATGAGTAAATAAACAATGTCAATATTAAAATGATGACAATAAATATGCCAAACACGCTGATTGACTTCCATGGCACTTCTATTTCATAATAACCATAATGTTTTATTATAAAAACAAATGTTGAATCAGTTTTTGGTAAGAAAACATATGAACACGGCGATTCTGTGTAGCTTTTAACTGCGGCACGAACTAAGGCTATATCAATTGAATTATTAATCAATCTTGGTCTTAGACGATGCATATACTTCGTAAGATTAAACTCCACTTCACATTCATACGTAAAGTTCAACTTTTCAGATAGTATAACTGTTAAATCATACAGTATTCCATACATTGATTCATTCAAGCCATCCGGGTCATAATCCCGGGTTACCAGAAAATCAGGAAAGTGATCATACGCGTATACTTTTAAAGTGTAACCATGTAAGTTTTTTAATTTTTCGGAAAAAATTGTTACATTTTCTGAATATGGTATTATGTTGTATTTACTATTAAATGGATTGTATTGGTGAATTCGTATATTTATATCGTCATCCATATATGGCATATATAATGTATTGATGATATCGTTGTGAATAACGATTTCTATAATAATAACGTTTAAGAAATGATGTGACCACAAAACTTGAAATAAATTTTTCAAATCTTGAATAAAAGAATCTTTAATCATAAAAATTATATAATAAGTTCGGACAAATTCAGCTAAAACACTCATGGTTTCGTTGAATAATTTAATAGTTTTAGGGTTATGATCATCAAGTAATAGAATGTTTGCTGTATTGTAGTGTGAACTGAAAGAGTATATTTGTTTTTTAAGCCTATACCGTTGTTCTCTTGGATAGTGCAATAATTCTTTATCGTTTAAAATGTGTGATTTAAATTGACTAATAGTTTTTTGTATTACAAGAAAATATGTTGGTGACAGTGTTTTTGATGAAGAATATGTCAAAGTAACTTCATTTATGTTTAATTTATTTATCATTTCTTGATTTATATGATAAAATAATTTTGATAAATGCATACAACTGATTTGAGAAAAACCAAAGAATGCATACAATAATCGTAAAATTTCTACTGTCATATTTAATACTTCTTTAAAATTTTGAATGAATTTTAATAAGTAGTTATTTAACTTTGAAAGTCTTTGAAGGATTATAGTGCATCTAGAAAAAAACTCTTTAACGAAAAACTTAATAACGTTGATAAATTATCAATTTTTCAACCACCACAATTCTCTGAAAAGTATATGTATATACAGTTTAATAAACACAACTATTCCGTTAGATGAATTTGATGGTGATTGTGATTTTTATTTATAGTCAGGTTCATTTTAAGTCACATAAAGTAATAATATAGTAAATTAAATATATTTGAACTGTTCCTAACTCAAATGGTAACAGCTACCATATATAATAGTTAAAAATGCATTTGTTAAAATGCAAAACAAACTAGGATGAATAAATTAAAAAAAATTATTGATTATTTAATTAATTTGCATTCTTGTCTTTAAATCGTCCGATGTTTATAAAATGGAATTGCATCTTTCTTTTATCTGGACAATAATAATAGCTTGATCTATTTGTAATTAAAGATAAATAAAGAATCTGTAAATTCCGCGAACCACATACGTTTATTGTTTCTCCGGCGTTTCGAACGTGTAATGTAACGTCCCTTTTCAAGGAAGTTAAATAAACTAATTATTGCGAATTTGCATGGTCGGTATTTAGCATGAAGCTAACATATCGATTATGTAGCTGAACAAAGAAAACGACTTTTTTTTTAATAGTTTATATTAACGATCTTGAAAAGGGTCGTTACATTACATGCCCGAAACGTTCAAAACGTCGGAAAAAAAATTAACATATGTGGTTCGCGAAGAGCAACAATGGACTGCATTAAAAAATTTTTAAATAAAATATTTATCCTATATTATTATCTTTTGAGCATTGTTATTGATTGTTGAGTCATGAATGTACCGTTTTTTGTAATATTTTGCAGTTGTGAAATTTTAAAATTTTAACATTAATTGAGAGAAAAAAAGATTACCTAAATCGTTATATAAAAAATCTTGCCCTTGTTTTGTTTTCGCTTACACAGTACATCCAGAAAGTTTAGATATTTTTCCCGACTGCCTCACACTCTATTCTCTCCGTAGAATTACACACGAATATTGCAGCTTTGTAGAATGACACTTATTGATCATCTGGGAAATGGGCGATCAAACTCAAAAATGAAAACCTGTTAATTCGATTAAGTTGAGCACTGTATGGATATTTTTTTATCAAAAATAACTTTAAAATATTAACTTTAGATGTTTTGATTAACCAATTAAACAATAGTCATTAATGGAAATTTTAAAAATTTCCTCAAATATTGAATTAATTTCTAAATATTCTTTTCAAGAAAATAAACAATAAATCTTTATACCAGAGATTGCTACGAAACAAGACTAGAATATTTTGTTTCATTCTTTCATTTCTTTTATTTTTAAGGTTTACTATTATTTTTTAATATTTCAATTATTTTTTCTTTTTTTTATTTTTTAAAAATAAGTCTTTAACTAAAAAATACTTGTAAACCGCAAAAAATGATATTACCTTTTTATCTATTTTTGTTTTCGTATTCTTTCCTGGTTGACACTGTTTGAACAATATTGCAACGCATATGCTAACTTATAAAAATTTATAAGTTAACATTATTACTTTGTACGTACAAACTCTTTAAAAACCATTACTTTCTCATAAATAGCCGTTCTACTAGAAAAATTCAATATTTTTGTTCTCACACGAAGCAGGAAATACTCCAGAAGAGAATTCAAAAATACAATAAATTAAATCAACTCGTGATTTTATGTTTGATCTTTGTGAAAAAGCGATCTATCTCGTCGGAGGTTGCAGCAATACTGTCTAAAACCAACATTCGTCGCGTAACGGCTCTCATTTTTTTTGCAAACTAAATTAGATATCAAGAGGCGCGTTAGCACCTCGAAGGTAAGTAGTATCATTTACATGTATATAATATATTCATACATATAAATGTAGTGAAAGAAAATATCGAACAGTAAATATTTTAACTCAAAATAGTTTAGCAATTTTACCATAAGAAAGCAAATCACGCTTCTATTATACTAATAATTAAGAAGCGCGACAGATTTCTATGATAATTTTAAATAGATGAAATAATCATAGTTTATCAATTTTTCTAAAATTTAATTACTCATAGTCACAAGCGAAAAAATGACGACTCGGAAAAAATGCATAGTTGCCCGATATGAAGACAATCCAAAACTTGGTGAGTATTGGTGGAGTTAGCTCATTGGTAAGAGCACTCGCTTTCGGCCCTCGTCCGAATTCACGCGACAGCGCGTTTCCATCTTTTTTATAATTAAAATACGAATAATAAATCTGAGACACTCATCGTCATAAATAGCCGATCATATGTCTATGAAGGAGCGCTGCTATTATACGCAATGCAATCTCGTATGAAAAAATTGAATAAAAAATATTCCAAGAACTTCATTTACGCGCAATTGATTATCTCTTGTATACACTAGAACCCACGTGCAGCATAACTCATCAGCGTATAACAAATTAATATAACAATTTCAAACTATAACGATCACTTTGGATAACCACAGCCCAAAACCTAACCCAAAAAACAATCTAACCCCCCAAAATCGCGAACCTTCAACAACCCAATGAGAAAAACATCTTCAAATCAAAATCAAAACCTCTCCATCATCGAGTAAACGATCCTCCATCACCCTAACGAACTCGCATTACATCTCAAAGCACCTCTCGTCCACGTCGCACCTGCGGCCCTCGCTCAGAGAGCTATATCTGACTCGCGGCCCGTGTGCTCTCTCGCCAGGCCAGTGTCAAACAAATCAGTCCTCAACAGGTCAGTCGTCAGTGCTGGGCAAGAGATTTCGGGGTGTGCGAGAGCGCATAGCATTAACGAGCTCGCGCTTGGCGATCCTCTCCTCTGGCAAATTGGAATTACACGGGGATTGGAAACGTCCGTCTTCCCGGTCCGGATGACTGGTAGCTTTACTGATGCACCGCCGCCTCGGCAATCACCTAGAGAGAGTGGGAGGAAGGGGCACCGCTGGCCAGGATTAATTTACGGAGATAAAGCGCAATTAGTCCCGCGTGTCACTTGGCACGATTAACCGTATAGCGGAGAGAGAGAGAGGGCCCCGGAATTGCTATCTCGCTCGCGCGCGGGTTAGAGAGACGAGGTCGCCGGGGTCTTCTATTACCTGCGTGCAGCAAGCGCGAGAGTCGCCTACCTCTCGCCGGCATAAATCTTGGCCTCGAGAGCGTGTTGCGCGCGTGAGCCGCGAGCCGAGTTTAAGTAACCTTCACCTTTACGGCTTGGAGGCGAGACGAGGACTGCGGAGATGCATGTGGCGGTGAGGTTTAGCGTTTGGGCTGGAAGTGGAGCGGTGAGTATTGAGAGATTTGGGTTGGGCTGTTTCTTGGAGGGTTTATTAAGTGTTTATTTTTATTATAGTTTTTGTTAAGTGATGCGCGATTGAGTCATCTGCAACATTAGTGAAGAAGGAATTAAAGAGGGTGAAATTTTTTGATGAGATGATGTTATACAGGCAGAGTTTAGTGGATGTTAGTAATTTCAAAGCGATCGTAGTACCTTATGCAGCAAGGAATAAAGTTGATAATTTTTTCCGAGAACGGGTTCAGTGACCATCGTTAAGATTGTCCTTGTTTTACATGTAGTACTTTATTCCAGATTTAACTTAATAAAAATTTACTAAAAATTTAATTTATAAAAGAAAAATTGTGTAAAAAGTATTTGTATAGAAACGTTAGATAGAAAGCTTACATATCGCTAGAGCTATCTTAAGTTTGAAGTAGCTATCTCAATTAATTTTCAATTAAGTTCTTAAATTTTTCTACTATTTGAAAACTAAGAAGATGGTTACAAAATATATTGTCTTACGAAAGATTGACATGGTTATTTCCTTAAACAATAAGTAACCGAAATTTTTGGCAGTATGCGTGATTCTTTTCAAAAACCAAAAACTAAAACCTTGTAACAAAACAATCAAATTTTGAAGATACAAAGCCCAATACAATTCTTTCATCGTTGTCCAAAAGTGATTTTCTGAAAAGGAACACACATTGATTTTTTCATTCATCCCGCACAAAAGACAAACATTAATTTCATCCCAAAACCCAATCTCTCCACAAAACACCACATAATTATCTCCAAATTGATTCCCAACCTCATTCACATGCAAAAGACCATCCAGACCCGCTAGACGAGACGATTTCACGACTCTCTCGCATCACAAAGAAACTTTTCGTCGCGGACGCGCAAAAAGGCAATATATACAAACACGCAAACAAATATGTCTTTCTACGTACGAACCGCAAAAGAAGACCACGTGCGCATCTCACAACTCATCGGCCGGCGAGCTCAATTTTCTCCTAGTCGGCACGTCTGTTGGGCTCTCTATTCTCTTTCTTGGACTCACGCATTCTCACGTGGAAGAAGCCGACGTAATGCCCGTGACGAAACTCAGACGGTTTCTAAACAATGTACCACCTATCTTCTGTTAGCGGAGATGAGGTCGGACGGACGCGTGTTTAGATGTACAAGAGCACGCGAGCGGATTTGTGACTTTAGGTGGTCCGTTTCGAAAGACGGAGAGTTGCGCAAAAGAAGAGGATGTGTTTTCGTTCTGCGTGACGAAAATGGTACGTGATGTGTGTATCCTTAGGTTTTTGGATTCAATTATTAACCTTCTGTTAGTTACAATTACAATACATTGTAACTAATTTTGCGCAATTAGTTACAATTACACTAATTCAATATTTTGTTTAATGACTTTTGTTCAATTGATTTTGTTAAGTGACTTTCTTTGCGCAATTAGTTACAATTAAACTAACTCAATATTGTTCACACAATGAAATAGAACAAGACATTTTTAACGGATTTAATATAAAAAGTACAACAGCGAATTCAATAAACTACAACGGCATCATTCACTCGCAGTACCATACATCAAACCATAAGCCACAAAAAAAAAACGTGCCCTACAACTATCCCAGATCCACGGCAATTCCTCTTTCAACGAGTCCTGCATCAGCTCTCGTAGCTTTTCGTCGCACGCGCCCTTTGAAAGCCGATGCGTATTTTTCGCGAAATTGCGTCTGGGACTGGTGTGCATGTGTGTGTGTATATACATTCATCCCGAGCCGCACGCTTGCACATGTCGCCCTAGATCGCCCGGAGCGCCGAATTTCAGTCACGAAACGCGCACCTTTTGTAGTCGAGCGGTTCGAGTACAGAGCGAAATCGCATATCAAATGTAATATCGCGCTTGTGGTGGATGTGTACCGAGTTTGGGAACGGGAGGGTTGGATTGGAGAGTGGGATTGGGAAAGAGGCTTAATTTAATGAGTTTTAATGTTTGGGTGATTGTGTATTTGTTTTTGGTTGTTTTGGCTTTGACAAAAGTGTCCATTTGTGGGAGAATTTACGAAAAGAAAGGATCTGGTAATAGTATTGCTCAAATTTAAAAAATGGTAATTTTTTTTATAAAATTTGAAAACCTTAAAGCAGAATACCATCTGCAATAATGACGCCAAACTACAGCAATCACTTAATTATCAAATACACAGTATGAATTCCTCGAATTTTTGAGTGCAAAACTGCACATTTACAAGATTCCGCGCGACAAATTTAATCTGATCATCATCTTATTAAGTAATTGCTCAAAATTCACCACTTCACTGCCACTCTCACCTTACATTCTACAAGTGCAGCAAATATCCCCTCATAATCAGAAAAAAACGATTTCAACTTTCAAGAAAGAAACCGACGGTACACAACAGCCAGCCAAAAGCGAAACAATCACGCGCTTCGGCATCAGCTGTCAAAACTGCGGACATCGCAATACATTTCTAAAATTGATGCATTTTCCAAAATTGCGCTCTTTGTGCGCTCTCTTCGTGCGTGCATTATCGCTCGGTAGAATAAAGCCAGCCCCGCGGCTATGCCGTCTTTTCAGTCACGAAACGCGCGCTCTGATGAATACGAGAAACGAGCAACCTGGCTTTTTTTCAAGAGTACCAAGAGCTGTTTGCTCTTGAAGACGTGGAGATTCGAAAAGCGACATTCTCGCCTCATTAAGCAATCAGTGAAAAATAATTTTCACGCGCTCTTCCTCGAACTGATTTCTCTTCATACACCAATGGCAAAGGACACATTCTTATAGGTTATTCATACCGCTTCGCAAGTGTCACGCGGCACCGCACGAGAAAACTTTGAGCTCGATACGGATAATTCAGCGAATTAAAGCCAATAGAAAAATCGAAGTAATCGCGGCGCTGTAATGCACCGCGAGAGATGAAATATCGAATTCCCGCGTATATACTTTCACGCGCGAAAAGAAAGGTCGCTTCTTCAACGCATATCCGCGTGCGAAACTCATCCGGAGATTAAGCGAGTCTAGCACTTGGCTCACGTGACAATTAAATTACTTGATTTCTAATTTTCAGCGGATGTATAATCACGTTACGTAGGGGGGAGATCGCGCAGTGGAAAGCGGCGTAGTGGCTGACCTCGTGGGGTAACGGTGAGGCGAAATTTTTGCGGGCTCGGTTAATGAGGTCGTCGGAGATGGCTCGTGGAACAAATGGGCATAATAAATTTACACGTGTAATGCGGCTGGATTGCCCGTGCTTATTAACTCTGTGAGAATGGTGAAAGTATTAATGATTTTCGATTGCTAATTCGAATTTTAAATTGGCTTCTTGGCTCATTGAAAAACTACCTAGCGTCTGTAATATTACACCGCTCGCAAAAATCTACTAATCCAATTACAAACAAACATAAACCTGCTTCTCAGCCGGCCTCAAACAAACACGAAGCCCCTCGAGCTAAAGAGAAGCATCAGTACCATTTATCGCGACAATAACAGCGTATCACCGTCCGAAATTGAAATTTTTTACCTCCCGATCCCATAACGGCGCGCATCTACAATCACCGAAAAAAAACACAATCATCGAAAAAAAAAAGAGAGAAGCCACACGCGCGCCGGTCCCAATATTTTCTCCAGCTCCAGAGTTTCGTAAGCGGGAATACACACAAACTTAAAGTATAATTGCATCGATCGCCCGCTGCGGCTCTCCGTAAGCAACTATACACACAGAGACAGCGCCAGAGATCGCGTCTAGTCACGCTCGGCAATGATCCTCGAAAAAGCAGGCCAGCGGCAGCAGGAGCAGGGAAAGGACACAGGATCCGCGGGAAAGGAACTTTAATTACCTCTCTGCGGCGCGCGACTGCGAGCTTTATTAATGCGCGCGCCTGAGCCAAGACAAATTGTGCTCTATCTTGGTATATTAATCGGGATAAGCGAGGCCCGGGGCCGCGAAACGCTGTGTATAGGTGGGTTTAGCGGTGAGAGTGTGAATGTCGATATGCGGGGATGTTTGTGAGGAGGCGAGAGCTGGTTTAGTAGAGGAGAAATGGCTTGTGAGCCTGGTGAAATTTGGATTTGGGATGTGAATGGGGTGGATGTTGCGATAGGTAAGTGTTTTAGGCGCTTGAGTAGTGTTAGGTATTTAAGGTACAATTTGCGAAAAGTATAAGGTTTGCGCTTATGGTTATGATTTTTTACTATGTAAATTAGCAACCAAGCATGAGAAAAATTTAATGAGCGCAAATACTTAGGCAAAAAGTGACTGCTTGACGTTGATGAACTTCTCAATATTTCAAATTAAATCCATTAATAATCATATATATATAACCAACTCGTTAAAATGCTAACTCATTATACGTTGCCATACGGCTATTTACACAAGCTCGAGCAATAATAAAGCAGATAATGATGTATAAGCTGGCCCATCACCATCGTGTTACAGTATATTATACTATATTGTATGGACGAAAAGGACGACAATGTATGGTTCGGTTCATTGTGTACCAAAGAAAATGCCTGAGCTTCATATAGAGTTCGTGAGTCTTTGTTATGTAAGTATTTCAACAGACAGAAATGTCGATAAATTATTTTCTAAAAAAATAAAAATGTGATTCTTAAGTACTTTGAAATCATGAATTATTATCTTTGAACTTTCTATAGACAAGATTTTGGTTATCTTTTAGAATAAATCGGCCAGTTGAAGGTTTTCACCGGCAAATAGACAGGCAAATGACAATTGTGTAATACTAATTCCTTATGAAAAAGTATAACATAAATAATACATGCTTATTGCAAATATTTAAAATTTCTAATCAAATGTATAAAATCTGTCATTTCATTAAAAATAAAACTTAATATCTAGTGTATAATGTTGTTAAGAATAAGATAATCTAAAATTAGTTGAAGATACTCTGAAATGAGGTGGTGTTTTAAGAGTACATCTACGTCAATATTTCCTTTTGTTCTAATTGTCTAAATGTATACTATTATTCATGTCAAATGTTTGTACCACGATAATTATATTTTTAATAATTATCTCAAATAACGTGGTCAAATTATTTACGTATAAATAATGTAATTTACTTTGATTAAAAAATTTACTAAGTTTTCATGTCGGTGAAAGTCCTCAATACAAATTTTTTTTAATAAAACAAATCACCGATCAATTCTTCATAACCAACTCCCAATCCCGCGCTATTATCTCTAAACTGTCATCCTCTTTCTATGTCAACCGATCGCGCTCCTACATTCTTCCAACTCTCGACCTCCCTGACCCGACTCTCTCTCTCTCTTGCTCTCTCTCTATCTCCCTATCTCTCTCAGCCAGACTAATAACGAAATTATATTTTGCAGTCCCAACAGCCATCGCGCGCGATTATCGGATGAATTATGCATTTTGCGTGGAGAGCGAAAGCCGTACACACACACACAGACACACACTCACACACACACATACAAAACTTTATGAACGCGCTCATTCACCCGACCAATAAGTAAGAATCATTAATCAAGAGCCGATCGCCAATGCCCCATTGTGCATTGCCAGCTCGAGCGGGCCAGGCGGTAATTAGAATTGCAACGTCAGGATAGGTTTATAAGCTCGGCTCCTTCGAGGAGGACAAATAAAACGAAGAGTTGGAAAAATCTTAACCGGAATTTTATGTATTTTCGCGCGCGCGCGCGCACGAGGACGATCGGGAGGAGCGATCGATTCTGGGATAGCGCGAGAGCCTGCTTTCATTAAGGGCCCGTAATGGCTGATTGAGTTTCATTTGAGATTTTTTTGAGAAGCTTTTGATGAGACTGACGCTGGGATGCTGCGGGGGAAATGTATGCGCGCTCGGGTCTTTTTGGAGCTGGGAAAATTGTTTCGAGGTGCGAAGTAATTTAATAGTGGATTTTTTTGTTTTTGTTTGGGACGGTTGGATTATTTCAGATAAGATCTTATTTTGGAATAATGGAACTTGACAAGTCAGTGTGAAATAAGAGAAGAAGTAAAAAGGATTCAAATTTATGAAGTAAAAGTGAAGATTTAATTTATTCATAATAAATATTTTTAAATTAAGATAACTTTCTTTCTATTCAAAAAATAGTTCAACATTTTCATGAATCTGTGAAATTTCAGTAACTCACATTTTGAAGTAATATTAAACCCGACGATTTCAAACAAACTATAACCAGAACAATTCAACCTCAACTTTTCCTCAACGCCCCATCCTCTTCACTCAACCCACCAGCCAACTCAAATCACCACTTCCCAAAGCGACAAAAACAGACCCTCGACCAGCACCTCATCACTCTCAACCCAACAAACAAATCGAACCGTCCCCATTATATTCCCAGCAGCTCACCTCCCTCTCCGCCAACTATAACCCAGCGCGCTCTCGAACGCCAGCTTGAAAAATGCAGGCGTCCGCGAAAATCGCGCGTCATAAATAATCCCCGGAGCTAGCGCTTGCGCATCGACTGGGGCTCGTTCCGGTCTTACATACGCGGGGCTGTTAGCATCCAATATTCATAAACACGGCCCGTGGGTAAATCAGTTCCGAGACGCGCCGGATGCAGGCGCGAGCGCACGCAAGAGAAGGCCGCGTTAATAATGTAGCGCTATGCAGTCGGGGGCGGCTGCGCTGCTTTGAGCATGAGATTCCAGATGCGAGAGCTTTGACTTTTGGATTGAGATTGCCGGGATGGTAGGCGCGGGCGAATTATAGAGGAGGTCTGAGAGGTGGGATTAGCGTTTAGTGTGATTGACGGGCTGTGTGAGTGATTTTTTTTTTAATGAGGATGTTGGTTTGGAGATGGAGAAATGAAATGTTTTTTATGGTAAGTCGTTGTAGCATAATTGATTAATGATTATTATAAAATTTGTAATTTCTCTTACCTACTTGAAACTCTACAATTCATTACTATCTGTAAAAACTTACATTATCCGTACGGAAAAGAGTTTAGGGATACAATAGCGGAGAAAGTACGAGAAATTACAATTATGTAGCCGCAGGACTGAATTTTCTATCACCTGCTATCTAATATCTTTATCTGTCTACCTAAATAATGAAAACGTAGAATTCCGAGTTCTATAGTGTATACTTGACAGCTATTTATGAATGATAAAGAGCCAAGTAAAATGGTAAATTGTAAAATCAATACGTCTAATAATGAAACTTATAAAACTATAGGTATGAATGATATCATTTTTTTATTAACTTTATAATAACCTAATTTGGCTTTTTAAATCTTTTAGATGCCGTAAATTTTACTATAAGTAGATTTCTCTTTGGTAATTGTTTCATCTGCCCTAATATTTAATAATCTCGGGCATAAATAAAATAAACAATCCTTTCACATTGCACTAAGCAAAACATTAACTCTTTTTCTTCCGCAACTATCACTTGCACATCTCGACCATCACGTCATAAAGCGCGACTCCTAGTTAATTGATTGATCCAACGCAAAGGCGTTTTCATCGGCTTACGTGTACGCGCGTATGTGTATTACCTCGGCGATACAACCGCAAAGCCGTAGGCTCTTCGATGGTACCGCAACGTCGGCGCTGCTGGCTGGCTAAATTATTTAAAGCTAGATGCGCCGTCGACTGTACTTAGCCGAGCAGATACATCTCGAGAATATCGTTTAGCTTGCACGAGAGGATATTGGATTTGGAAGAGTATTAGTTGCGAGATCCGACATCAATTCGTAACATTGCAGATATAAGATTTCAACGCAAATTTCATGCGTCTTGATTAAATACCTTCCCTTCCGATAAAGCAACTCCGACGCTCTATAATCAATAATTCTACAACAGCAATTTATTTCAACGTTGACCAAAGCATCAATCTTAGAACCCCGCGACATCAAAATGACCAACCACTAATCCATCCAGCTCAGCCAGCCCACCCACTCGTCAAACCCGCGGCGCGGCTTAAAACGCAAATCCGATGACACCTGTTGTAGCTCCTCCGACAAAAAAGAAGAGGGAGGCAGAACAACGATTATTATCCCCCGCGCTGCTGACGAGAGCACAGCTGGCTTGCGCGGCCTGCCAGACAATTAAGCGCAAGCTTTTTGTGCGCAACCTTCAGACCGTTAATTACCAGAAAGGGGAGCCATTCGACAGCGCCAGGAGAAGACGGTCAACCGTATGGATATCAGCTCGGCTGAGGGCTGAGCTGTTGAAGTTGCTGGACGCGGGTTTGACGCGCGGCTGTATAATGAGGCTGGAGGCGGAAATTTGCAGTGTCGATGGATATTGCTGAGCACTGAGTTGCTGGGTAATTGAAGTCATGGTCTGCTGTGGTTTGGCGAAAAGTGTAAAAAATAAGAGGGCTTTTCGCAATTTTTTGTAGTTTAATTAATGCAATTAAGTGCCTATTACGAGTAATCGATATTTAAATGCACTTTATTTTCACCATTAACGAATTGCGTTAATTGAGCGCGCCTTAAAATTAAGACTTAAATTAAACCTATTACGGGCCCGTTTGATACATAACTCGTTTAATAATAAATCTAGCGGGGAGAGAAGATGGAAAATGAGCGCGCAGGGAGCGACGCAGAATCTCCGAGGGCTCACGACAAAAGTCTCCTGCTGCGAGCGTCCAGCACACTCGGACGGGGCAGGCTGTATATTGTTTTTGTTCAATTATTTGCGGGTCGAGCGCTTCTTCTTCGCTGTCTTCTTTTTCTAAGTAACTGCACTGTGCACGCTTTATTACACTTTTTGTAGATGCCTAGGGTTATTGTTCCTATGATTAGTTTAATTAGTAGCTCATCTGATTAGTATATTAATTTTTAGTGGACTGGTTGATGTAGCTTATTGAGATAATTAGATAATCATCAAGGGTGGATTTTGGGAACAAGTGTATTTTATTATTTGGCTTGGATAATTTATCATTCAAAAATCGATGGAGGTGTGTATAGTTGGATGAGTCATCAGAACAATGTCTAAACTTTGGAATTGCAGTAATGCAGGGATCATTCGCAATATACATATTTTAATAAAACAGGGGAAAATGATAGGGATCAGCTGCGTATTTAAAGCTTTCTAATAAATATTTGTTTATTGTTTTAATTTGGTTTGTATACTTTCTAGCATTTTCTTAATGTTTAAATGTTTCGCACAGAGCTCACTAATGTAGTTAAAAAGGTTAGAAAGAAAGAAAAAAATGATATATCGAAGAAATGAAATATTACCGGTGCTTCTCGAGAAAGACATACACCTAAGTAAATTAACGTCATGACGATAATAATTCACTGAATGTCAAGTATGCAAAAGAATGTAAGTAGTCAGTTTTTCTTCCAATAAAAAAGAAAAATTATACATTTTGAATGAAATTAAATAATTACACAATAATTCTTAAAACACGAACTTATAAATTATAATATACATAATTTCTGAAGCCTTAAAGATGTTGATATATTGTCAGTTAAATTGCAATTGTTATAGGTAGACGAATAATAAAATTTTTCTTTAGATCAATGAAAAAACAGATTCATATAGATATGATATTATATGATTTCAATAAACAGAAGTAAAATGAAAATATACTATATATTTTAACAGTTAATTAAAAAAGTTTTCAATGGGTAGAAATTTTGAATATAAATTTCAATGAACATTGATCATATTTTTCTAATATGAATTTCAAAAAATTATATACCGCTTTGTTTATTTTTTGTAAAAAATTCCAATCTTCAATATTCATCCATCAAACTTGCATTAAAAAATATTACAAAATACCGTAAGTTAAGGTTCACGTAAGTGAGGTCAATGACTCAATTATCGCTTTTCGCCCCTTTTTTAACGCTAATTTTATATCGTAACTACAGATTTATTACTGATAATGCTATCAAGTTTTTAGAAGATGCGCTGTTGCATGCTTACGGTAACGCAGGCTCATATTATTTCATGATTTAATTAAGATAGATCTATGTTACCATAAACGATTTCTATAATAACAGCAATGATTTTCTTTTATTCGGGAAATAACGGATAAACTGACGCTTTAAATTATTCTAACGGATTTTCTAAATGGTATCGAAAACCAAAAGCTTCCTTTAATATATCACTAAAACATTTTAATAAATCTAGTTTAATGGTCATGTGCAATAATACATTCTAGGTTCATCTCTGTTCTTCTAGTAGTTAATTGTTGTCAGTTTTTGTTATATACAAAAAACTTGAAATAAAATTAAATAATTAGCTTTAAAATACATTTTTATAAATAATTTTCTATACATATAATTAAATAATATCTATGAACAGTTTTAAATACAATCCTCGTTGTATGATGTCATTTGTAAGTATAAGAAACAAATTTTTATGGCATTCCATTCTGCTGACGTTCGATAAATTTATACCCCTTATAGAAAAGATATGATCAGCAATTTCTTCACTTTTACTCACTCTCTCACACAAACATACACGAAAACTTACTCTCTCACATACGTACACAACATGCACACCCACGCACTCACACACACACATACACTCGCGTACACCTACACGCATTTTTCCTTTGCCCTTTGAAAATACCTCCCAAAGATAAAGAATCCATACACTTCCCACGCGAGCTAAAAAACTTCCACCTCCAAGTGAATCGGCATGAATAGCCGAAAAAAAAGAAGCTCCACCCGCCGAGGGAGATGACTTGGTAACATCTCCTGTAGCGCCGCACTATATAACATCTTGCCGGCGGCAGGTTACCGGGGCACAGTGTAGGGTTGAAGCCAGGATCGGGGTAAAAGTGCCGTATAATTTTTGAGCAATTAGAGGAAACGATCCAGCCGAGAAAGCCAGTCGCTATGATAAAGCACGTGCGTGCCGCTTTTGACGATCGGCGAGATGCATGCGTGGAAGGTGAAAGTGTATGAGAGGAGAAAGAGGCGACAGGAAGATTGCAGTGCGATGCGAGAGTGGGCTTCTCTTTTTGAGACGATTCATCATATTGAGATTGGCGGATTATTTCGAGGGGATAAATGCCGCGGATGGTTTATTTGATGCAATTTTCGGCGAGAGGCTTCGCATGTGCGTAGGGAGTTTGGAGGATGAGCTGGAGTGTCGGGTTTTGTTTTTAGAGCTATTATTGCATTTTTGTCGGGGCTGGAGTTGCGTTCACACGGAAGGCGATGTAGAAATAGTGATATTTATTGTTGTAACAATCGTTTAAAGAATTCTTTCAAAATAGTTTACTGCATTGTTTTTTTAAAATAATTATTTTAAAAGAATTATTAACATTTTTATTTACGATTAATATAATGAGAATATTTTGTTCTTTTTTTTCATATTTACTAGTATACAGACTTTTACATCTTATATAAAAAAAAATTAAGAACTAAATCAAGTGATGCACATTTCTAGTATATGTACAAAGTAGACATTTTAAATCATTTTTTGTTAAATTTACTACTACTTTTGTTTTCTATTTTTTAAAAGTCAATATCTAAAATAATTCAAATATTTATAAAAATTATTCTTTTTTACATTTCAGTTCCATAGAGATCGTTGCTGTCCCCACACTCCTGCACAGATCATCAAAACTGCCGCACGCTGATGCATTTCTACCAGTAATTACGAATAATTAGACGAAAATGTATATATATATATATCTTTAAAAAAAATGGATAGTCGAGCATTTTTCATACAAGACCTGTCGCCAGCTTATTAGGTGATTCGTGATTAAGATTTTTTATTGATTAAATAAAATTATTACTTCTGTGTAAAGTTAGATACTTGGTAATTGATTTATCTTTTATTTATTTGTTGTTATAATTTTTTTATAAAAACTTATATTAGGTTATATAATTATTTAGTTTTGCTCTCCCATATTTTCAGCTTAAATGTTGTATATATGCATCAAATTAAGAATAGTTCGAATACAATTTTGTGCATTATTTAGTTGAAGTGTTTGACATTATTTGTTAAATTTGCATGATGCTTAAAACTTTATCGCTGGAATGTTTAATGAAGCTTAATATAAGTTGGAACTGATGTAATGAGTTAAACAAAATATGTAAACGAAATATTCGTAAATAACTTTATAATCAAACAATCAAAATCCAAAATTCCGTTTGCATAAATAATAGAAATAAAGATTCAAATTTTTAAAAACAATTTTTAAAACCAAAATCTGAAATTTTTTTCGAAAAATCCAAAACAAATATTAAGACCTATTGAAAAAAACAACAGGATTTTCTGCGCGAATTCCTCTTTTAATTGTAAAAACATCCAACAAACATCCCCCCGCGAGCACAAACACAAAAGTGAATAATCAGCTTTTTCTTCTGGTGTTCGGATTCGCGTGGCCGCTTAGCAGAATAAACAAAACCATTTTATTCCACTTTTATTAGCGCCATAGTAAAAGAAATTCAAACTCCATATGCGTGTGCATCGACAGGGGGAGGGGTGAAAAGCTCACGCCGCTCAGTCAGCATAGCACTTTGTTATTTATTCGCACGTCGATAAAAAAAAGCGACAGACCAAGTCGGATGTGTTTGCATTCCAGATTTTAGCTTCTTCTGGCGCATGTATATTTTCGAAAAGCAAAAAGTTGGGAGCTTTGATTCAGCGCGTCGAGCCGGGAAATAAAATGCAGGAGGGGTCCTAGCCCCCTAGTTCTGAAAATGCATTCTATTGATTTAACGCGTGTGCAAACACGCTAGAGGGCTTGTATTTTTTTATGATTCTCTCTTGTTCCCTTTCTCTTTCGATGTTAGCAAAATACTTATCCATCGGAAAAACACAGAGTTGCACATGTCACGTTTTTGTTGAATGCGGAAGTCACTTGGGTTTGTATACATTTCTTTATGTTATTACTGTTATAATTAGAAATTAAATTTCTTGAAAAATAGTGAAAAAAGACCTTTTTCACAGAAAGGAATAGCTTATTATTACTTCAGATTAAGAATAAAGAAAGTAAGGATTATAGATTTTTAAATTAATTTATATTAGGTTGTAAATTTAAAATTGAAGTTCACGTATTGCTGATTAAATTTATATTGAAGGTGTAAAGCTGTATTAATATTAAGCTATATAAACATAATAATGTTGCGTTACATAGCATACAGTAAATGCAAAAATTTAATAATTTTTCATTAATTTTCGAAAGGTATTCGCCACTATAAGAATAAGATAGTCAATCGTTGGTTATGAGGTAAGCGCAGGACTAAAATGCAGAGTATGTTAAAAGTTACTAGACGTACGAATTGGAATGCAGCAATAGTAGGAGCGAGTATTTGTAATCTTGATTGCAATGTCGATAGCAAATGCTCACTAATTAAACGAATAGTTTGACATAATGTTCTCAGAAAGACAGTTTGTGGTCCATAAATTATTTACATCCTTTTTTTGAAATAGTTGCATTGGATTAGTTTTCAGAGTAATATATTTTGTATAAAATTTTGTGCAAGTTGAATACGCGGTTTAAAAATAAAAAAACGACTGAAACTATTGAAATACTGTTAGTATAAATATTAACAGTTTAACTTAATCAAAATTCAACAAAATATTTCATTAAATTGGAATTGATTAGACATGCGCTCAGTTCGTGTTATTCAAAATAAAAACATACAACATTAAAAATTAAGAAATTTCAACATAAAATAAAAAAAAATTGAAAAGGGAATCAATTTAAAAAAGTATTAATCAAACGCGAAAATTTCTACGAAGAATTAATTTTGCAAATGGAAAACCTTTTTTACATCAAAAAAGAGAAAGAGCTTATCGATTACATTACAGATGAGATTATACATGAGCGATTTCAAGATGACGTTCACTCGATAAACCGATGAATAATCTAAAAATGATTAAATTTATTATTTGAAGTAAAGCTATGATTAAAATAAAGAAAAATGTTTCCGTGTAAAAATAAAAGAATATAAATTTTCTAGAAATTAATAATTAATCCAGTTAAAAGGAACTGCAAAATTTACAAAGGATTCTAAATGATTATGTTAATACAATTGTTATTGGAAAATTTGCTTCCCGGTCATAGAAAAAAAATTGAGAGAAAAATGAAAATTTAAAAGAAGAGAACTGTAACTTTAAAATGTAAATTCACTTTGAAAAATATTCACTTTTAGATCATGAAAAATTGTGACTGCTAATTTTATTATATTGGATAAGAAAATTGAATGCAGTTGCCAGTAGTATAGTATCATAAGAATAATTACCAAAATTAGCAGCAATATCAACTATACGAACTTAGTTCATAATATTATTAACTGTATAGGAGATATTGTAAAACATAACATATTTTATTTCAAACGAAAATTTTAAAAATTATATGTATTGATTAATATAAAGACAATATTAGCATAACTATATTTGATAAAGTCTCAGAATAAAATTTCCAGAAATACAATACTTTTTTGTCAGTAATTTTAAAGATTTTTCAATATGTATTTACAAGTTTTATTTTTACTTGAATTTATCCTTTAGATTTTAAATTTTATTACAAATTGAATTTTATTTTTGAATTTAATGAATTAAAAAAAATATGCCAAAGTAAAAGAATGAAGTAAGAGATATTTTTGACACTTCTATCATACTGTATAGACCACATACTATCTTTGTATAAGTCAATAAAGACTAAAATTTTACTCCATTTCAGTATTGACGCACAACTACGACGAGATTGATTATATACGATTTATTAGCGCTCTCATTCTACATATATATCTAAGATTTAACGATTACAAAATCAAACAGCAAAATGGTATCAGTTAACTTTTTTACTGGATTTCAGTTAAAATAAATATTTTTCTTATATAAAACTACAACAAAAAAATTGTAAAATATTGATGAATCCCGATTTCATTACGAACCTTCAGAATTTCCATTTCCAAGTTTATTAAGCAAAATTTCGCGAGGAATCCCTTCATAAAAACTGAACAGAGAAAATTCCGCGCCGATTCAACATCGACTTTTCTCTTCAATTCAACCCGTGCCTCCTCCGGTCCCTAACCTACTTCCACCTAAAATGAATCCTTACAAAATATATTAGGGCAATCGACGAAGTAAGCTCTCTCGCTCCCAGCCCTGGATCTTACCTCCCAAAAGCTCACCCTCCCACTCAGCTCGCTTCTGCCTGAAACACAGTAAGGAATATACGCACTCCCGAGTCGAGCGACTCTCTCGAGTAATTCACGTTTCATTGCCCCATTGTTTAAGATAATTGTCGCATAAATTTCCGAGCCCAATCAGGAGTTAGGCTATACGTATACTCGCCCGCGCGAAAAAGGTCTAAACGACGTATAATTCGCGTACGCGCGACACGCCGTTATTTACTGTATGATTGATTCCCGAGCCTCCCGGCCAATATCGCAGATGCGCGAGAGAGCAACAGTTGCGAGAGCTGACCCCGCGGGCGGCAAAAAGCGGCCGAATTTTCGAAGAAGGGCTGGGAGACGCGAGCTGGAGGATTTACGAGCGGGAGAGATTTTGGTGAGCGAGTCGTGGATTTTTTGAAAAGAGAGCGAGGGAGACAAGAAGAGGATTGAAGGAGGAACGAAGGAAAGGGCTGGGATAGCGAAGTTGAATATTTTTAAAAGTGGAAGGGTATTTGAGTTTGAGAGAATTATTTTTTCTGAGGGATGGAGGAGGAATGAAGGAAAGTAATATTGATTCAGAATTTAGTGTTTTTTTTACAAATGATGAAAGTATGAAAGCATTAAAGATTTAATGTACATATACCTGAGGTACAAGCTTATTACGAAAGCAATTTTGAAGTTTTGATATCGTAGTACAATTTTGTGTTTCTTTTCTACATTTTCAAACGTACATTCATTTTTTTATTTTAGTTCTATAAATTAGATGAGTGCTACGCAACCGGAGATTGAAAGAAAAAAAAACTTTAAATAATTTTAAAATCAAAAACTAAATGAAAGAACGCATCTTTTCAAACTACAATTAAATAAGCAATCAATAACAAAATATATATTAGTTTTATATAAAGGATTTCTAATTTTTTCAGTTTTTTATTTGATTTGGTAATTTGAAAAATGTTAGTCTCATATTATATTTAGAAATAAAAAGTTTTATATCTAAGAATAAATCATGTTACCCATAATTAGTACAGACATTCTAATAAATCTTAAAAGCCTCCAAAATAATAGATTTCTTTATGATAAATTAGAAATGATTAAGCGATCGAAGAATTTGATTGATACTTTTAATACTACCTCAAATGGTCGCAATATTTTATGTGAATATCAGGAAATATAAAATATAAAACTTGAAAGATTTCATTAGATTCTTTTACAAAATCAAATAAAAAAATCCTTTAGTAAAACAAAAGTTTATTGAATAAAAAAGTTGTATGATTTATTTATTTATTTTTTGAAGTAAAACCATAAAATATTTACATCATATAATTTTAAACTAAATGAAAAAAACCAGATATGGTACGATTTTTTTATAAACATCAGCGAATCTCTATACAATGAATATAAATGTAATAGAATAATAGAATGGAAAAATATAGAATAGAAATGCAATTTTTAGATTTTCAAAAAAATTTTAATTTACAATGTTTACACGTTGAAAGAAAAATAAGTACAGTCGACGTTGATACGTTAACTCTAGCTGTATAAAGTACCATACTAAGCAAATAACATTTTATAGTAATACTTATAATATATCATGTAATTGAAATGAAGTTTATAACTTTTTTTTTAACTATATAAAATTAATAATAAATCTACTATCTATATAGATATATAAATGAAATGTTATTATTTAGACACAATTGATGAAACTTTTTTCTCTCAGTGCACCAGCTCTAAAATCTCAAAAACGTACATGAACTAAACAAAACCAAGCAATCCAAATCCAAACAACCGCTCGCACCATCAAAAAACCTTATAATCAAATAACCATAGATCCAGCACTCCGTCCACCCATAGACCCTCTTCGGCAATTAAACTAACAACCCCAGCCAAATACCGATCCCTCACTAAACGCCGCCGTAACCACCGGTCACATCAGTCGCCGATCATGATTTACTATACCCTCCGAAAAACACTCTCTAATCGTCCCACGTTGCTTAGATTCCTTCTCCTCTTGCTCTCGTGCGTGCGATACCATTATAATGGCCGTCTGCGTGATCGGAAAAGTTATGGCCGCCGATCGACAGGAGACGCGTATACGCGCGTAATTATACACGCGCCGAGCGTAATTCTTTGATTTAGGGACTATTTGGGTTAATTGGATACCGCGGGAGATTAGTTTTTTTTTTTCCTTTTGGATCGGTCTGTGTGTTTTGATTGACTGGTGGTTGTTTGGGAGGTCGATCGTGTAACGGGACGCTTCGATGTGCGATTGGATCGATCGTTTGGTATTGGGAAAGGGATTTGTTGCTTCTGCGATGAGGAGGATGATTGAACAAATTTTTTGGCTTTTTTAGAAAGAGTTGGTTGGGTGCCGTTATGGATTTTGGTTTGATGTTTATATTATTGGGTTGGGATGCTTTTATAATTGTCCTTAAAAGAAGTGTAAATTTTTTAACTATTAATACTAAACAAACAATAGTAAACGTTGTACAAATGCTGATGTTATGTTCAATTTCATATTTTATAAGAATGTTACATTTTCATACTATACAAATGAAGGTATTGTGGTTGAATTTAGTTTTTCCAAAATGAATCAGATTGTGAATTCAGCTTGCTTTCAGTATGTTCAAATAATAAATTGTTTATAATTATTTCATATGTTGCGTGCGAATATACAATAATTAATTTAAAAAATTTAAAAAACAAGTATATAGAATTCCATTCAAATATTAAATTAATTAATTTAATAAATAATATTTGAATATCATTTAAAGTAATTATGATAATTTATTTAGGTTTCATTTTGGAGATTTATCCAATTTTGTTATTCTGTATAGTATTTGAATCTAGAATTATACATAAATTATAAAAAAAGAAATACTATAAAATATATAAATTAGCATAAAATTTATTAAAATTTAACTATCTCAATTTATTTATCAAACTACTTTTAATAATTTCACAAAACACCATAAAACATTTTACAATCCTCAAAAACACCATAATTTCCACTCGTCGAAGCGCCGCAGGAATTCCCCGCGCTCCTTTCCATAAAAATCCCCGCGCTTCTTTTATTTCCCGAAGCCAAAGTTTTCCTCTCTCGGAAAAATCCTCTCCATTCCACCTCGCAGAAAAATCTCTCTCTCTCCCACTCCAGTCGACAAAGTCAAAAGTGAAAATTGCTCCATTCAAGAGGAACGAAAGGGGAACAGAACAACAACGCTCGAGAGAGAAACATTGTTGACGCGCGACTACTTTACGTTCGACGCGCGCTCCACAATATTCCGTCCATTGTTGGCCTATGCGACGAAGTGCGCGCTTGGGGGGTGGAAAAAGCGGCGCCGCGCTCGAGAGAAGAGAGATAAAGATGAGAGAGCGTGGGCGCAACGCGGCGGAGAGGGAAAACGAGAGGCGAAGACAATGCGCGCCGAGCGCGACGATAAATTGAGATAGATTTGAAAGGATTTTCGAGGCTGTTTGAAGGGCCGCGAGTGGTTGCACGAGCTTTGTGGCGTGTAATTGCTGGGATAAGGATGGTGATGATAAAGCTGGAAGGTTTGTGCTTTTTCGGGGGTGATCGGTTAATCTGCGTAAGAGTGTAATAGAATTTATGAATTGGTTTGATTGGGATACTGTATTTTGTTAATTATGAGATTTGTTTATTTGATGCGATGAAAATTTATTTCGAGGCTGCTCGTTCAGCACTTTGTTAGACACGGTTCATAATCTTTTTTTTTTGTCGAAGAACAAAGCGAAATTATTTCAACTCCCAGCATTACCTTGTCAGTAAAAGAGCACTTGCTTCCTTGACAAACGAAATCCTTTTTCCGGTTAACAAAAAAAAAAGTCTCTCAAAAGCCCTCCCACCGATCGAAATGGCCCGTTTACTCCAAAGATTTTAATCCGTACACTCATCGTTAGTAACTCATCCAGCTCAACAGTCCGATATGACATAACCGACGCCGTCCGCGCATCAAATAACAACCGTTTTGCGCCAGAGAGGGCAGACAGAGAGCGATTAAGGCTCGCAACAACGGAAGAAACAAAAAGGAGGTCCTTGAAAAATGAGCGACGGCGCGCGGCGAGTGGAAAAGCCAAAGCGCGCGGGCTAAATCAAATTTAAGAGAATGACTTGGCCGCGCGGGGCACAAAAGCGCCTTTTCAACGTCTCGTTTTGTTTCGAGGACCGTTTGAAGAGCGAGAGGGAGAGAGAGAAGGTGAAACACCTCCGGTTCTCTCTCCCATGCTCCACATATTATGTGTAAGCGGCCGGACGAAAAGTCGAAATGTACATTCCGATTGCGTGTGGGAGAGAGCCATTTTTTTGACTCTTGACTGCTTTTGCGCACCGGACAAATGACTATTGTGGGCCTGGTTATTATTCGAGGTGAGCTTGGAGATGACGGCGCTGTGTGAACTGTTTTTTCGAGTGCGCTTCGTTGTAAGGGTAACGAATGTTTCATTAGAACGAATATTTTGATGTTTTTGTGGGTGTTAGTTTTTGTTCTATGTTGAATTGTATGGAAAAGTTTATTTCTGATGAATATAACGATTTTAGATTAAATCAAAATTGTAAATAACGTATTTTTATCTGATAAAAATTTTAGAAAACAAAGTTTTGTTATAAAAATAAACTTCTTATTGAATCAGCTCAACTATTGAAGTTATAAGAAATCTTATCTAGTCTAGAGTATACTTCAAACAATAAGAATAACTCCTGAAGAGCATTGATTGTAAAAGAAAATCAATAATTTTTTAACACTTTCGAAGATAAGTTAGAATTGTAGTTATTTTATTCTAAATATACTATGTTTCTAAATGGAGAAACAAAATATTAGAAAGAAATTTCTCGTGCAAAAATATTTTTTTTTTTAAAATGATTCATTCACGATAACAAAAGGTAGAAATGAAAAACTAAAAAAAATGAAGACGAAATTACGGCTTTTATACTAATACGGTTATCTCTGCAAAATATTAACGCACATCACTGACGTAATAAGTGAAATCAATAAATTTAAAAACCAAATATAGCAAATATAATAGTACAGAACTATGTTCGACTTGTTTTTTTATTTTATATTTTTTTGTGATAATTTTCTTAAATCAAGTCAATATTGTTTAATAACAAAAATAAAAGGTCTATAAAGTTATCGAAAGTGAATATCGAAAATTGGTTCGAAATACGCAATGCATAAATTGTTATTTTCTCAAAATTAATAATATCTATAAATAAAAATCGTTGAATGAATTTGTTTTTGTGTGGTAAACGTAAATTACAATAAAACATCTATTTTTAATGAAATTTTTATTAAAAAAACTACGTAGTATATATTTAAAAGGTATTTTTTAATAATTTATTAATTTATTGTGACCATTACTAAATGTATATCATTAAGCATACTTATTTTTATCATTTTTAACAGAAAACAAATTAGATAAATTTAAATAATTTTAAATTAAATAATTAAAATAAAATACGCAACATAAATTAGTACATCAAAATAAAAGTAATTTTCGTTAAAATAAAGTAGTAATAAATTTTACAATTTTTAGTAAATATTGGTACTGTTATTATGAAAATTATTTCCGCAAACACGTTCTTGCAATATGTAGCATGCATCCCCTGGGGAAATTGAATGCTTTGTATCTGTTATTAGATTGGATTGCTGGAAAAAAGTTTAATTATTAATTTCTCTTTTGGAATAATTTGAACCGTGGAAAATGAAACTGAAAAAATTACGAAATTCAACTCACTGAGCCAATAATTCAAAATTAACTCTTTGTTGGCCAAATCATTTCGTATCCCTAATCAAATTTTGTTCAAGCATTAAATTTATGCCCGAGATACTGCATATTGGTTAATTTAAAGTAAATTTCAAGTCTCTAAAATTTTGTTAATTAATTTTTACAAAAATACATAACAATTTGCTTGTTATTTATTTAAAATAAAAATTAACACAAATTAAATAGCGTTTTGAAATAAACCATTTTGATACATCTTCTGAAAAATATAAATTAAGATAATTGCCAAAAAAATCATTAACCACGAGCCAAAAAAATCATCACTAATTCATGTTCTAAATTAAACAAACACAAAAGCAAAAGCACCTCGATTCCAGCTCCCGCATCCTCCAAAGCTCATATCAAGCAGCACGCGCGCGTGAGCTCGGACAATAAAAAGCGAGCGAATAAAAGAAACTAATCCCGAGCGCCCAATATATTCATGACAATCCTATCGATGATGATCAATGCGCGCGCCCTCTCGCATAATCAGCCCGCTCGTGCTACAAACGAGGGGCTCGTCGAATGAAGAACGAAGAAAAAAAAGCAAAAGGGCGAGACACCCCGGCGAAATCAATCTCCTTTCAATTCGCCAGGCCCGCTGCGCGCGCGCGCGCGTGTGTCTATCATTGTGCAATCGCGCGAGGAGCGAGTGTCAACAGCGAGAGTATATAGGCTTCGGCGCGATAAGGAATGGATATTGACAGCGGCGTGCTGGGATGTACCTACAAAGGGGGCTTTATTCTTAGGTTTACTTGGTGTGCGAGGGTTTCGTTCATTTGGCTCTGTATTTTGTTAAACGGGTGGATATGAAGTTGGATGTTCTAAAAAATTATTAAACCTAACTATTATAGAAAAAAAACAATTAATATTTCCATTGAATGATTAGAAAAATATAATATAATAAAACCGCGAATACTAATTAGTTTATTAAGCTTAAAATAAAAAATGTATTCGTCATATTTGTTGGCAGACTCACCAGCATCATGAACAAATACAAGTGCAACTTTATTGTATGAACTTCATTGTATCAACGTTTAATTATGACAATTCCTTCAATAGTTCCAAGGAATACGTTCTGTTATTTTGCAATAAAAAACGTCATGTACTGTCATGAATAATTATTTTTGATTAATAGATCATTAGAGAACGTTGTAGTACTTTGTTCACTTTATAATTTCTTAAATTTTTTAATTGTCTAAATCTTATAAGTAATAATAAGCAAAAGCATTATGTTTTGATAGCTAATTTTAGAATGCATAAAGCACTATGGACTATATATATGCACGTTCACTATTGCGTCTAATGCTACTGCGTGTGGGGTATTTCTGATAGCCTTATTTTATGGTAACTTTATCTATTAAACTGTTTACAGAGCCATTTTTCTAGTTAAATATTGTGAACTAATTCAGATAAGTTCTAAAAAAAAACAGATTCAAAATTACTACTTAGAGTTTACCTAGATTCCTTTCAGTAAAATTTGTTATAATATATTGATAATAAAATTGGTCGCAAATAAGATTTCGTAAAATATTTATAATAAATATAGAATTAATGAATTTTGAGGTGATATAATACACAATTTACGAATAAAAATATTTGAAATAAAGATGAACAAATTTAGATAAATGAAATAAAATTACAATGTACGGAAGTAAGGCGTGACAAGCCGCAAGACCACAAATGATTGTAGCGCGATCGTGATAAGGTGTTCCGGTGAGATTACGTAATAAAAGAAATGAGACACGGAAAAGTCAAAGAGCACAAAAATAAACACGGAAAATTATTGCAGAGGAAATGGTGACACCCATTAATATCATTTATTAATTCTTATGAAAAGAAAAGAAGATGTATGCAAATTAATAAGAATTACTCTGGTCACTAGAAGCGCAAACACTGTATCGAAAGAAAAAAGAGGGGATTCACGCGATTACAAGCACATTGTTACAAGCGACTCTGCTAGTCTACCTAGAGCAGGCACTGGATATATATTAAGAGCGATTAGTACAGTTGCAACTTCAAGTTAATTAAATTTTAAATAAATTTACAAAAACTTATAAAAAAAGTGTCGTTTATAAAAATAACATTATTTCAGAAGCAAAACTGTTATAAATTGTACGTGAGGATTTGATTAAAACCTAGATTCAATGTATTTCTAGAAGACAAGACTAATTTAAAGTAAGCGTATTTAGATTCATTATAAATATTTTTATATTTTATAGTAACGGTATAAATATAATATTTTATCTAATCATTTTCTAAATCATAATAACAAATATTTAGAATTCAAGACAATTATATCATCGAATCTTGGTAGATTTTATATATTTATACCTACATACTGCGTAAACATATTAATTGAAAAATTGAATTCTTAAAAGAATAGACTAATTAAAAAATTAATGTTTCAGGTCATTTTACATTCACATTGGAAGCTTAATGTGTGGTTTTCTGGTTATTTGGCAAAGTTTCGATTTCACTTCAGTTTACTTTAAAATATTAATATGATTTTAAAACAATATAACAAGATGTCATGGCTAATTTTTAGTATATTAATCTTTAATTACATAGAAGAAAGTGTAAGCTCAAAAGAAAGTACTTCAAGTTTGGCCTACAGTCCTAATAACAAAAGATGGGTTAACGATCCGAACGGTCTAGTTTACGTCGATAAAGAATACCATTTGTTTTACCAACATAACCCCGATGGTGATGTATGGGGAAATATCTCATGGGGCCACGCAGTTAGTAATGACTTGGTGTCGTGGGTAGACAGAGGAGTGGCTTTACCTCATAATCCTAAAACTGGAGAAATGATATTTTCAGGAAGTGCAGTATACGATGAGATGAACACAAGTAAATTAGGCAGTGCAGATGCTCCTCCGATAGTGGCAATTTTTACGAGTTTCTATAGTAAGGAAGTAAAAACAGCAAGCGGAGATGTAATAGAAGAAGGTACTCAGTCTCAGTCTATTGCTTATAGTACCGACAAAGGAAAAACATGGAAATATTATGATCAAAATCCAGTTTTAAAACACCCACCACCTAAATATGCTGAACAATTTCGAGATTTTAGAGACCCTAAAGTTTTTTGGTATGAACCACATAAAAAATGGGTTATGGTTAATGTTGTATCTAAACTAAAGAAAGCATTGTTCTACTCTTCACAAAACTTGAAAGAATGGACTCATATGGGTGAATTTACGTCAGATAATAGTCCTGACGCAATTTGGGAGTGTCCAGATCTTTTCGAAATACAGGTTGTAGGTGAAAATAAGAAAAAATGGGTTTTAATTATTAGTACCAATCCAGGAGGACTTGCTGGAGGTTCAGGAATGCATTATTATGTCGGCGAATTTGATGGTTACTCATTCAAAAAAGATAAAACACAAACAAATGAAATAAAATGGCTAGATTACGGATCCGATTTTTATGCTGGTGTGACCTGGAATAATATTTCCCCCAGAAGAATCATAGTTGGATGGGTAGATAATTGGGACTATGCTGGCGCCATAACTGCAAATTGGACAGGTGCACTTGGTCTGCCTAGAGAGCTTTCACTTATCAATGATAAAGATAACTTTAAAATCGCTCAAACCCCCATTGATACAATAGCAAATTACAGAAAAGAAAGTTATAAATATAAACATGAAGACTTTAATAAAGGAATAGAAATAAAAGTAAATAATGCTTATGAAGTGCATATTGACATTTTAGGAGCCGATAA
>UELX01002531.1:0-30345 GCA_900480035.1 Eupelmus urozonus | reverse complement strand
ATTATATCATTAAAAAAAACAACATAGACAATAAAAAATAATTTTAATAATTTTGATTTTTAAAATATACCGAAAAAGTCAAATAACTAGCAAAATCTAGTTTAGTTTTTGAAAACCGTATGCTCTTGTAATTTTTGAAAAAGGGTAGGTATAAGACGCGACTCCACAGTCCCAAATTAAGAACGAAAGGTAAAAGAAAGGAGAAAAAGGGTGTTGCTACCCGGTCAACATTCCCGCGCAGATTCCTACAGATTTTACGGCGCACACGCATTGGAGAGCATTCGAGATTTTTCCAGTCTTGGCGGTTAGCTACTGGAACAATCACGTACAGCCGACTCGTAACCGAGCTAACGACCTCCGCTGACGGTCCAGAACAATCTTCCCAGCACGAAACAGAATCGCACCTCCTCTCTCTTCATCACTTCCCAGCCGAGTCCCAATTTAATATTTACTCCTAAAAGCGTTCTTTCCGCCCGATCAATCATCCCTGCTATCATTTTATCGGCGCGCCATCGGCTGACAATCGATCACCAGCTCGAAAATCAAATTTCCACAGGTCCACATCGGCCACGTGTTTCTACCAGCGTGACCGTCACCCGACCCGGATTTCCCGTCCCGATACCCTCGCTCGCGGTCATCAGTCCTCACCGCCGCGTACTTTGCTCTTGATTCCACTCTACCTCCAGCAGCGCGCAAAAAAACGACCTGGCCAAGACGAGCGTGCGAGGGAGACAGAGCGACAGAGGGAGGGAGGAAAGAAGCAGCAGCAGCAGCAGCACGCGCGCTCTCCGCTACTTACGTATCGCAAACGCGTGGATTACGCGGGGAGTCGGTCGTGTGTCAGTGCTATAGTCGGAGCCAGCGCGCGCAGGGGAAATTCAATAAAGCGGCAGCGCTTGGCAGAACACGTCCGCGCGCATATATATCCAGCAGGAGCCGCGCGCTAAGGAAAAAAGTCGCCGCCGCCGCCGCGAGTTACCTTAGTCCACTCGCAGTCTGCCCACCGCGAGGGACTTCCGCATTTTCGCGACGACTGCCCATCTATTTTCGGCTGGACGCGCGGCCAGACGTGCCATTGGAGTCCGAGGAGAACTACTGGGATAGATTATGAAGTGACCCGAGGAGAAAACGTGCTTGCTCCGCAACGCATCGTACACATCACATCAGAGATCCACCCCCCTTGACTGGATCTCGCTCTCCACTGGCTGCCCGCTTAGAAACTCGTTCGAGCAACGAGGTGAGTCCTTGCTGCCTTAGGCTTCCTTTTTATTTTCTCCGCTTTCTGGGAAGAAGGAGCCTTGCTCCGATTCTCAGTTTTACGGAGCGCCGCCTCGCGCGAGCCTCGAGGTTTTTAACCCCTTGCCGCAACAGAGACAGACGGCGCACGTTCTCTCTCCGCGACTTCTTTTTCCTTTTCCAGCGTGCTCGCGCGCTCGCCAGGCGCTCTTTCCGTTGGGATTATTTAAAAATCCGTGCGTCTAGGACATTCGAACGAAACGTCGCTCCACGGCGGCTTGGGATCTTCCAAGGCTCTCTGCGCGTGTTTACGTTCCGCACTTGTATGTATATATGTGTATATGGCTATCCAGCTAGCTGTACCTCCATACTTGTCCAACGTGCGGCATCGTCCAGTATCTTTCCTGTCTCCCCAGATTTTACGCTTTTTTTTCTTCTGCCTGGCTACTGTGCCTTAAAAATTCTCGCAATTTACACTGTCAGCTGCTCTCGGAGGATGCGCCGACTCTATCCCCACCTATGCATACTTGGCTACGCGGCTCCCCTCGATGCATTGTTTGTTTTGTGCATTCGACCAGTTTCGTCGCTGCTCTAATAACTACTAACACGGCTGTTTAGGTGAGTCCGCAGAATTTTCCCTTCGTCGAAAAATTGGACATTCGCAGGCGGCCAAACGGCGCGACGTTTTTCTATATTTATTTTACTCGCTGATCGGCTCTTTCCTTTTGCGCTTTGCTCAAACTCCAAAACGAGCGCGCCTCCGTTTGGCGATTCTATGTTAATTTTTTTCCGATCGTCTTGTGACTTTGGTTTTGTACTGTTTTAATTGCGGTAGTGTGGCTGGCTGGTTTGTTTATTACGGCAAATTCACAACGTTAACGTGTTCTGTTTGTTATCTTGTGCGTCGCATTTGCCTATACTTTATGTTTACGCTGTAAATTTGTAAAGACATTTGCAAAAAGAAATATTGTACTTGAGCATTTTTAATCTTTTTCATCGGGACAAAAATAACGATCGAATTTAACGATTAATTCATGAGAAATAATCAATTTTTTATCTACTTATTTATCATTTATCTTATCAGAATAGTTTAAGGCGTTTATAGATCATTGCAAATGCGAGTTATTTGAATATTAATGAAAAAATTTAAATCGGAGTTTGTGTTTAACGTAGCGCCTTTTACATCATCAGAATGGTCTTTTTTTGTTTAATGAAAATTTAAATATTTACCGAAGTGAATAATTCTGCAATGTTTAATGGTAAATAATAAATTTATAAGTTTACTGACGCAAAAGACAAAATGACTCTTGTAAAATACTACCTACTGTTACAGCCACATTGATTACACTATATCATATTGAAGCCTGCTCCAGATTCGTGTTCCAATTTATTTATTAGGCAGAAAGTACACCTGTATTGCGTTTAAATACTATTTTTCCAATTTCTTTTTACAGTGAATCATTTATTTTGTCAATAGAAAGTAGTAAAAGCCAAAGATTGCCGGAGAATCATGGAAAAACGAGAAAACTCTCCTCTCTTTAATCAAACCAAAAATAACAAAAGTAAATCCCTCAATTTCGAAAAGAAAGTAAAAAACCTTCACAAAAGCGACAAGAGTTATTTTAGCAAGCTTTCAAGCCTCGTGTAACATCGCAGAAAAAGGTCGAAAATCCTGGCGCGCAGTCATCCCCCGTCCACATAAACATCCTACCTGCTCATCTCATCCCCCCATCTGCGAAGAAAAGCCGAAAGAAGGTCGAGCCTCCCCCTACAAATCATTCGGCCCCCCTTAATACACGCAGTTCTGCACACACAGAGAGCGAGAGACTGCGAGTTTTCGACGATCTATAGAGCGAGAGCGCACGTGTACAGAATGAAGGCAGGCAGAGAAACCCTAGGCGTACTACGCGTCTGTCTGTATAAGGGATCGAAGAAGCAGCAGCAGCGAGAAAGAGCCTTGTCAAGGTTGCGCCCGGCTGTGTGCGCGCGTGCTCCGACTCTTTCTTACTCGCTGGCCCTCACCGCTCGAATGTTACTATACGTCTACGTGTATATCTCTCTAGCTGTGTGTGTGTCGACGTGCGACTGTGTAAATTATCGGGGAAAATCACGCGCGGCTCTCCCACACTTTTGAACGTGTGCAAAGATGTGTCTGATGTGTGCCGAGAGAGTAGGAGAATATAATTACGCGCTGCGCGCATCGAAACGTGATCGATAGGCCACGTGTATAACGGCGCGGCTAGATGCGCAGGTACATAAGCAACAGTCTACGTGTGTATGCTTAACCAGAGGGTGGGAGAGAAAAACAAAGTGAGAGAGAGAGAGAGCGAGGCTGTTCTGCGGCGTTTCGCTTCTAATGTTTGCTTCTTTTTCGATATATATCGATGGCCGTGTGTCGCGAATGATTGCCCTGTACAATTAAATTACGGAGCTTCTCAATGGCACGTGCTTACTGATAGTAGCAATTTTCGGTACTGGTCAATTAAGAGATAAAAGAGCGATGGCTGGACGGTTGTGTGAGTACATGCGGGTTTTGTTTTATCGGTTTTTTTTCTATACTTGATCGGTTGTCGAATTATTGGGATTTGATGTTTACTTTCGATTATATGATTTGACTACATGTCGTTGATTCATATTTTATTGAATTTTTTTATTACTTTGATTAATAACGTGAACTAAGTATTGTTTAATCTTTACTAGAAATAATCTTTGTTGTTATACTTTTTAGAATTAGACTAATTGAATCTAATTTATAAAAAAAGCACATATATCCTTTTTTAAAACCTTAAAAGTCCACTTGATACTGCGACATACGCATTTTTCACTTAATTAACTCCTATTAGCATAATGTTCAGCTACACCCTCTTATAAGCATTAAGAAAAAAAATAGCGCGCACCTAATGAGGCCCTAGGTAACGAGGTTACTTATATTACGGAATTATATTCCGCCATCCTTATCTAATTTCAGGGATGGAGTTCTACACTCTCGAGTTATAAATACGTTGGTAAATATAAAAAACGTTAGCAGGTTTTGATACACTTATGTACACCGTCTGAAGGCTTTAGTACATTCAAACCTGTAATTTTATCTCCCGTTCTACTGTCCCTTCTTCTATTACTCTCTTTTCGCTTCTATCGCCGGCACATACATTTTACAACTGCCGCTATTTTCTTCAGTCTATAGATGTAGAAGTGTGTTGTGCGCCGATATTACAAGTACCTGTCACTGTTGGTTTGTGCTTCTTTTTAGCTGATGTATATTTGAAAGCTGAGATTTAGATTGTTTGTACATCACTTGTATTAAAGTATCGGCTTTTCCAATCTTTTAGCTGCGAGGATTGTTAAACTAACATAAAAGGATTTCTTCGTTGAAGTTCGGTTTAATTAAGCCAATTTCATTTGTGCGTTTGTTTTTTTATTTTTCATGGTCTAAATAAATTCGAAAAAATTAACGTTGACTCAAACGATAAGATATATCTACGACTATATATAGTTTATATAAGGATAATATTTTACGTCACGTAATTTTTAAATAAATTATGTAACTCTTGCGCAATCGGTAATGTTTACTTTAAAATAAATTTATTTTCCTTCTCTTATTATATATCTTGCGATAAAGCTTTTTTTATTTTATAACATCTATGGCTTCCCAAGGACTATTTAAGTTCCATTTTTTGTGTTTTTGGTAATTTGATTCAAAGGCGTTCGAGATCAGGAAAACTAGTTGATGAATATAACGCCTAGCATTTTTATTTGGACACTACTTATATACAAAAAAATCACGGCTATAACTTTCAGATATACTCTGTAAATTTCAAATAGTGCAGAATGCTCCACTAAGTACTATTTAGTGGAATCCCACTAACAAATAGTGAAAACTCACGATTTAATTAGTGAATATTTATGATAAAGTAGTGAATTTTTTACTATATGTTAGTATGAATTCTACAAAATAGTACTTAGTGGAGCATTTTGCACTATTTAAAATTTACAGAGTACTTTTTCTTTACAAATTTGTAAAACGTCCGTGTTACACTTAAAGCTCGGAAACTGGAACTGGAATGGACGTATCCACTTGTCCTCCTTTTATTGTTCATTTCACTGAAATAATAACAAAACTGTATAAAGAATATCCCACAGTATAAAGAAGATCAACAAATGATAATTATTTCTTGAAACATACCTATTTGTAATATTCTATTATTTAATTCTGGTATATTTATCGTGCGATCTGTTATTTTAAAATATTAAAACAAAACAAAACTTTTTCATGACCCTAACACAAAAAAGTAGCGGAATGTTGTGCTCTACGTATTCTAATAATTAAAATTGAAATATGAGCACCTTTAAAATTCGGTCGAGTTTGACAATACTTATGCAGCGGATTTGGGTTATGCGCCCTTTTAATTTCGGAACCTTTAATTCTTTACGTAACTAGATAGGTTGATGTTAATAACTTCTTGAAATAAAGTTGCTACTGCAGAACAATCAAATGCGGATACTTTTGTAAAAAGTTACAAAAGAAGTTTAAAATAAAATAAAAGAAACTTATAATATCTAGATTTTTCTTGTTTCTTCCTGTTAGTCATATTTTCATGAAAAGTTTCAGATAATAACAAGTGCACTACTTACAGATACAATAGAAGTTAATATCACATCATAATCCTGCAGAAATTATGACTGTTCATTATGCACTTTATCTTGTAATCTAACATTTTTTCTACTTTTTGAAATTTGAATTTTAATTTAATTGTTTCACTCATATTGATACTGAACTTATGTAAGCTTCATTACATGTGTAATTTCAAAGCCAGCATAATTTTAAAAAGTAGTAAATGAGCTAATTAATTCCTTAAAAGTTGTTTGAAGAATAATACATAATTTAAAGACAAAAGAACAGAAAATTGTATTGATGATGCACGTGCGGAGTAACGTATTAAAATGTTGCCACGTTGAGAAAAAGAACGAAAGAATTTTAGTTTCAAGTGACAACGCATACCGTTATATTTCAAGGCGATAATATAAAAAGTTAAGTATTGAAATAATCTTTTACAAAAGAATTTAAAAGCTTCACGTTAATAAAACAATTTTTTAAGAAATATCTTGTACATTTTTTAAATTTAGGAAACATTGTCATTATTTAATTTGAACATACTTTTCTTACGAAAAAATCGAGAATCATCATTATTAATATATCTGACAAACGTTATTAAGATGTAAAAGGAAATAGCATGTTCAAAGGTATACAGTTTGGCATCTAAGTTTGTCATGTGCAAATGACAAACTGTTATTCCTATTAAAACGTAATTTTCATCACTCTAATAAAGTCCAAAGGCGCGAATCGCGCAAAAACGTCAACTGCGGAGTTAGCGCTCGGCTCGAGATCAGCTGACGTAGGGCCTTGTAGATATATAGAGCAGGTTGCACACACACACACAAGCGCAGCGCGGAGAGAAAGGCGTAGGAAGAGAATAATCAATCGAGCATCGTCGTCACTGCACGCAAACTATATATGTATACATATATATAGGAGAGTAAACGAGAACCGGCCCGAACTCGACGTCAGCCCCCAACTCTCGAACAGTCCGGATTTCTCTCCGTGGCTCCGGTTTTTCCTTTTGTCTCGCCTTTCGTCTACCTGAACGCCTACCCTTTCAGAAAATCCAGCACTTTCTAAAAGCTGCTCTCTGGTAGCTACGCTGTTTTTTGACCGAAATGCTCTGCTGGCACTTACAATTAGATGCTTTTTTTTTGTAAAAATCAGCTTTGGTTTTGCTATATACGGAAACTCGCGCGCGCATTCCGCCGGCGGATTGAACTGTCTGCGACTATATGCACGCGGCGCGCACACATGCTGGGAAGTAAAACACGTCGGGCTCTGAGAATCGCGTTTATTAAGAACTGTGTTATTCGAGGCTTTAGCACATTGGCCGACAATGCAGAAAGTAAGCTCTTTGGAAGCTTACTTTGGAAATTTTTAGATTTGATCTGACTTGCTCCAGAAATAATATCGTTTGAAAATATCTGTAAAAGGACGGAATTCGTTTTTAGTACCGTAAATCATACTTTTTAAGTTTTCCGAAACTTCGACGAAAATACGAAATTTTTAAAGCAAATATTCTGTATTTGCAATTTAAAAGCGTTTTCTGCTTACTGCGAATGTATTTTCTCATTTCTCAAGATTTATGTGTGGCATTGAAAAACTTCATTCTCCTAACTAAATATTTTTAAGACTATGACTACTTTTTCTTATCTTTATATCCTTAGAAAACTAATATTCTTTTCTAATGTTCCGTTTCTGCAGGCATACATATTATTAACATTTTGATGAGATTTTTTTTTCATTTCATTAAATATTTTGAAAAGTTCTATATCATACCCCTGTTATAAACTGAATGTTTTTTATTGATGTAGAAAAGGCATAGAGCACGTGCAAGAAAAAAGTAAGTTGCAGCAGTTCATTCGAGTTTTATTCACTTTTATATCAGCGCGTTGTTATAAAACTTTTTTACATGCTGTGTTTAATTCGATAAAAACAAAGTCTACGTACAGTTTTCATAAAATTTTATGCTTTATACAAATGTGACAAACACATGCTGAATAAAATTATGACTCAACTTTTGCGCTTTGAATTAACAGCTAAAAACTATTGATTAAAAAAACTGTTTATACTTTATACCGTTCACTGGGGAAGCTCATTTAGAATTGTAGTGGTGGAAAAACCAATAATCGTATACTAAAACAATGTAAATTCAAACAAATTTCACGCGGGATATTTAGATTTTTTTATAGCATGAAAATTTGTGTCAAAATCAATATGCTGCTCTATTAAAAAAATTAAACTATATGACACCATTAATTACACCTCCTTAACAATAACAAAACCTACTAAAACCGAAAGAAATCAGTCGCTAACCAAAACTGAAAGGAAAAACTAGTATCAGCAGCTCTACCATCTCCCCCGCGGCGCTCGTCATCTTCTAATCAACTCGCTCTCCTACACACTTTTGGCCGTCGTGCCGGTGTCTCTCGTTAGCCATTGTAACCAGCAGCTGTCTGCGAAACTTCTCGATTTCTACAGGCGAGAGGAGGCGAGATAGATAGTATATAAGCCCCGGCGCGTGCGTGGCTCTCTCAATATAGGCGCGCGCGCGCGCGTGGTACTTCTCACAGGTATATATATAACTTTATCCTCAATAAGAAGAGCCGCGCGCGCGGTGCGTTAACCCCCACGCGTTCGCCAGTTTGCGCGAACTTCGCCTGTGTCAACCTATACTCGCGCGAGGATTAGCGACACTTTTCCGCTCTCGGTTCTCGCCTACCGCGCGAGGAACGTTTATTGAGATATGGAGCTGCGAAATCGTGGTTGGGTGGGTTTAGATGTGGATTTGGGAAATGTATGAAGGCACGTCCGTGCGATTCGTTGTGTAATTTAGCGAGTGGAGGCTCTGCTTCTCTCCGGGCGGTGTGCGTTGGTTTTACGTCAATGTTTCAAAATTTTAGATTGGAGCTCGTTTGCAGATCTGCTGGTATGTGGTGTGGATTAGCTGTTTGGAAATTTGAAAGATAAATTCTACTTTCTCCAACTTTTATTTTCTTCTCATTTTAAATTATGATTTCAATTTTTCAATTAGTGCTATGTATGTTAGGTATTTGTTCTTTTGAAGCTCCTAAATTTACGGCGAATCACACTGTGTTTGAATAAGAGTGAGTAATTGAAATGATATTTACTCTTGAGATATTAAGTAAATATTTATCAGATGCGAAATTATATATTCTCTTAGATAGGGGAAATATTACTCAAAAATATCAGCATCTTTTTTTACTACTTAGCTATATGACGCTAAACGTTGTAGTGCTATGAAGAACAACTCATGCTATGTATTTTACAATGTATTACAGCACTGTCTAGCTTAAATGCGCGACATAAATGTGAAGCCATACAGTTCTGTAATATCTAATTATTCAACAAGGGAGTAAAGTCACAGATTATTCACGTGGGTGGGTTTGCTCAAAAGCTGTGGTCGAAATTCGGAGTCTATTTTCGGAGTCTATTTTGTTCTCGTTTGCAGAAACAAATACTGAAATGATATTTTGCTCGCGAAAAACATGCTCCAATAATTGAATTTCTTTAACTTTATCAGGAAAAACAGTATATACGCTACTCGTGACCATAGGTCATTTTGACATTCGTCTTTTCTGTCACCCTTCCTACGCTCGCGTTTAAGAAAATCCACACGCGTGGGAATCGCCTATTTTACTTACTAATAATAATATTCTTTGATCTAAAGCTTTATATATTTAGAAACCCACATTTTCTAATCTTATAGTTACACTACCATTCACACATTAAACATGAATTTTTTTAATTTCCAGCAAGACTGTGGAATAAAAAATCGCTGGTATGAGCCTTTAGAATCGCTCAGGTCTTCCAACAGGACAGTTTTTCTTTTGTCGTGAGAAGAGCCCTTTAAAGGGGGTAAAAACCCCTAGCCAGCTGAAAAATGGTTTCTTCCATTTCGACGAACGGGGACGCCGAGGGCCTGAAAATCACCTCGCCCCTGGAACTTCAGGACGAGCATCACTCCCGTCTCATTCTTTCCTCGCTCAACATGATGAGGAAGAATAAGCACTTCTGCGACGTCATACTGCATGTGAGTTTTTTTTTTTTTTTTTAATTGACTAGTGAGCGCGAGCTCGGTTATCGCTTCCGTCCGGTAATACCTTGCGATTAAACTTAATTTTCAGCACTCACGAAATTGCTTTGTCCAAACTGCTTGTTGCTAAAGTGTTATTAAAATATTTGAGAAGTTGGGGATTTCGGCATTTTGAATAATAGTGTATACGTAATTACTTTTTATTACTTGTATTGATGGTCAGACGACAAAAACTTCTAGGTTTGTTCCGTCTATTTCGACCTTTACAAAGCTAGAAATATTATTTTGTACAAAAATTTAGTTGCGTGAATAGAATTTTTTGCTTAGCATTTTTTAGTATTGCTATAGTTACATGATCAAGTCACAAAAATACAGTACTGAACAAAAGTTTGCAAAAAATTTCATATTTACATTTAAATATTTGTATTTTTAAGAACTTGAAACTTTTTTAAATCACCGCAATCAATTTAACGTAATTTTTTCAGAAATTTACGTCATGTGTAGTTTTTTCTTATTGAATTGAGAAATTTTTAATATTTTAAATCGTTTTGATGAGGGTCTGATTTTATTTAATATGCTTTTGCGTTTAAATGTAAAAATTTTAAATAAGAAAATTTTACAAAGTTTATTTGTTACTATTTATAAGAATACTATACATATTGTTTATCAAATTTTATATGAAATCGTTCCTTTTAATTTTCATGTACAGGCCGGCAACGTAGAAGTGCATGGACATAGGGCTGTGCTGGCCGCGGCGTCTCCGTATCTTTTCGAACTATTCAGCTCCGACAGTCAGGGCAACAAAGATCCAGTAATCACATATAAATTGAGCGATAACATTGACAAAAAGGCTCTGCAAAAGCTTATTGACTATGCCTACACTTCAAGGTAAACTTTTAGTATTATTTACATCGCAAGAAATACAATTTTATTTCATTGATTAGTTTAAAGGCTATACTTTGAAGTTTTTATTTGGTTTTGCGAGTACGGTAAATGGGTTGAATAATCAGCTGGTAAATATATCTGTTATATAAAGCTGTTATTATTACCATTAAAGAGTTATATAAGACAGACTAGGGCTCGTTTAAACTTTTCTTTATTTGGCTTAAATATTAATAATAATTAAATAAATGAGTCTCTTACTGCATTGTTTTAAAGTTTATTCGCGTAACTACCATTAGGTGTGATTAGAAATCATTGTTTATTTTATATTTTTTTTTTAAATAAAAAATATTTATTTGTTTAAATTGACTCCAGACCTGATCAGAATTTGTTTGTAGATTCGTTAAAATATTAAATTTAATCTATATTCAACATTTAAGTAATTAATACAAATTTTTAGTTTTTACAAATTTATAAAAATATTTAACAACAAATTTCTAAATATTTATTTGTTATTTACAAAAATAAATTATTATTTCAAATGATAATTGAATAATTATTTTACAATTATAATATTTTTGACACCAATTAAATCTTTTTTATTTTGTATAGCGTTTTGAATCAATGAATTTATTTTATGATTTAATTAGCCAACAGTTGTAATAACGAAAAATAATTTTTAGATTGGAAATAATGCCGCTGGAGGTGAAGTCAATCTACTTGGCAGCGAGCTACTTAAAAATGGAACGGATTGCGACGCAGTGCGCGACTCACTTGCTAGAATCTCTGACACCCGAATCATGCCTCGACATTCGCGCCCTTCCCGGTATTACTCAGAATGAGAATTTTGTAAAGCAGGTCGACGCTTACATCCGACAGAACGTAAGTCACTAATTAAATTCAAACGCTCGTATTAAACTCTTTTGATCTCACTCCCTATTTTCTCCTGCCAACAGTTTGAAACAGTTTGCAGTAGCCCGGCACTGTCGTTCTTGCCAAGCGTGAAAATCGAAGTCTTGTATCAGACCAGTCAAGAGATGAGCCTGGTAAACGGCTCGAGCCTCTGCTGTCTTGTGCTTGATTGGATAAAGCGTTTCCTGGCCGACCAGGATAACGCGGGTGTTGATCAGCTTATTGAAAAGACTTACCTCCTCTACCTTGCACTTGACAACAGCTTGCAGGACTGTACCGATTTGCCTTCTGGTGATGTCAGCGACACGGATATAGTCCAGGACTACAAAAAGATGTCGCTTAAGACCCAGGCGCAGAATAAGAACAGGAGGAAGGGCACGCTGCAACCTGCCAAGCCCAGGGTTCTTATTTATAATCGAAATATTGAGGACAGTCTAGAGGAGCAGCTCGAGCCAGACTGGAATATGATTGGCGTCGATAAAGTGGGAGGTAAGAGATAAGCTTATCGTTATTAAGATCCTTTTTAATAAGTGCCGCCCGAAATTTCACATCTAATTATTATTATTTATGATAAAAACATTCATTTTATTTTTAATAAATTTTATTTGTTTATTTATTATTTATTTTCTTTTTTGTAAACGAATTCTCTATATAGATAAATTAAAATGATAATCGTTAAATTTGCAGCTCAAAAATAAAAATTTCTATTTATCCTCTAGAACACACATTCCTGGCGATCGTAACGTTGAACGGCCGCCTAGCCAAGCTCTCCGTGGCTCTGCGACTGAACACTCCTTCATCGCCAGCAGCTCAGGATAATTGCACTAAAATTCCTGATGATCAGCGCAGTTCGAGCAGCGAGCCTGATCTATATTGCGCCCTGCCAACGATGAAGGCAGGCAAGTGCTCGGTCGGTTGTGCTGAGCTTAACGGTGCGCTCCTCGTATGCGGCGGTTATGATCGCGTCGAGTGCCTCAAATCTGTCGACAAGTACATACCCGAGACAAACACATGGGAGGTGCTATCGGCTATGAGAGAAGCCAGGGGTCGGTTTGGCATAGCCGTTGTTAATGGAAAAGTTTATGCCATCGGTGGATCGAATGGATCCACGGAATTAGCTACTGTGGAAGTTCTCGATCCCGAGAGTGGCAAGTGGAAGGCCATCGCCAGTTTACCACTGGCCAGGTCGAATTCTGGTGTATGCGCTTTAGGATCCAAAATTTATTGCATTGGCGGATGGAATGGACAGGTTTGTGTTTTTTAATTACTACTAGTTTTAAAAGCTATTTTTATTTCAATGTGATTTTTGTTAACCCCGTCTATCAATCAATTCTAGTGAAAAATTATATTTATATTTATATATTAAGATTAAATTTTTAATTGATTAAATTAACAGATATTTGATTCAAATGATGAACATAAATTTTACATCACGGGTTTTTCACCTCATCTATTTACTTTTTATGACCTTTCTAGATAGTTCGTAGAAATTTACGTAATTTTAAGACTTATTTTATGAGTTGAAAATCCTATTTAATTGTAATCCTAAGCTGCAAGTTTTTTTACACTTCTAAAGCTTCGCCTCGTTTTCTAATCTTATTTGATAATCTAATCCCTTTCCTTTTTTTATGAAAGAACTACAAGTACATATAAAATTATATTACATGATTTTTTAATTGTTTATTTTTTTTATTTTTATCTCAAACGTCATTTTAATTATTCTAATGAATAGAAGTTGAAAACTCAACAAAGATTATGATTTTGTATATGCGCAGGCCGGCATCAGACAATGTGACATATTTGATCCAGAGACTGGCAGCTGGTCCAGTATCGAACCCCTTAAAATTGGTCGCTATCAGGCCGGTGTCTGTGCCTACGACAACAAGGTCTACGCGGTAGGTGGCTGTGATTCGTGGAATTGTCTAAATTCCGTGGAGATCTATGATCCGAATTCCAACACATGGAGCATGGGTCCATCTTTAATCACAGCAAGACGTGGTTGCGGACTAGCCGTCTTTCATGGCAGGCTATACGCTGTCGGTGGATCGACAGGCACTCACAGTTTGACGAGTACTGAGGTCTACGACCCATCTGAGCAGGTCTGGGTGCCTGGACCAAGCATGTGTACGCCCAGGGCTAATGTTGCTATCGCCGTTGTCGGAGATAGGTACGAGAATTGGTCATTTTTTATTGAACATTAACTTATTTTAATTTTTGTTGATAAACCACTACCAAACTGCTACTTGAATGCATTTTGAGTATTCTCTAAAATAAAACTTAGAAACATTTAGAACTAGTGAACGTAAATTTAATTACTGATATGTATAAATAAGACTCGAAAAATCATTATCAAAAAAATCACTTGTATTATTTAAATAACATGAAAAAAATGTAAAAATTTTACTTTCATTTCTTTCAGACTATATGCAGTAGGAGGTTTTTCTGGTAAGAACTTCTTGAATTCAATGGAGTATCTCGACGTACATACAAATGAGTGGACAACGTTCATCCCGAAGACGGACGGTATAAAGACACCCCCGAATCCGGAGTACAGCAATTATTCAGACTCGAGCGCTAATGGCAGCGAAAAGGACATGCCGCAATCAACGAGCAGTAGCCGACAGCTCAGCAAGGCTAACTCCGAAGTCGAATGAAATTCGCTGTTTTATAATTGAATTTTATTGTCCTTATTTTTCTTCATCGGTCGTTTTCGTTTATCACGAGAGCGTTACTATATATATGATAATAATTTAAGCACTGGAAAAGAGAAGTACAATTTTCAGTATCGTAGATGGTGATTGAGAGATATACTATACTCTTCTCCGCTTGCCACAGCGCGAGTCTTCTTTTGAATTTTCGCGGTCCTTGATACTTTAGCCCATTGTGTATTTTTATGGCTCGATTTCATGCGAGAGAAAAAGCAGATGCTTTGTATCTCTCTCGTACTTATGCGACGAATAATAGGCAGTCGCCGCTTCTTTATCACTCCGTGAAATTAAGGCCTTATTGTATAGGATGCCACTTGCGAGAGTATTAATGAGAATGTTAGTATAATGTGACGAAACTACAACCATTTTTCTTTCTAAAAGAATTAACAGACAGCAATCTTTTGATTGAAGACTGAGCAATGTCAAATATATATTGTAAAAAATCTTAATGCTAATATTAATTTTATCATTCGGTAGGCGTATTCTCGAAACAAAATTTTATCGGTAAATGAAGTAGATATACGTACTAGAATGAAAGCTTACAAAAATAAATATAACAATGTAATGGTTAAAGTGATATTTCATATTTACTTTTTACACAAGTTTTAGAACCATAAAAGTTAATAAACATTCCCTTGTTTGCTGATCGCATCTTTTATATTTTTTAAAGTTTGAAGAGGAGCCAATTTTTTTTTATAATATTGCTTTTGAATCTGTGGACGGAAGTAATACTTTTATGACTGGCCTTTTAATGGAGTTTCCTTCGTAGTCGATCCATATTTAAACACTATTTTGATGATTTATAATGCAGCCCTTATTAACTAGCAAGGTTTTGGAACTTAGGTTTTTGGATAGATTTTTCTTTCTCTTATATAGATTAAAACAAGTTTCTTCCATATCATTATTATTTAAAAAAACATTAATTTAAACATTATTTAATTCTAAAACGTTGCAAGTTCTGAAAGTTGAAATAATTTTCTTTAAAATGATCTAAATTTAAAATTGTAAATAAATGAATTCGATAAACTTAAAATTTTACTTTGTAATTGAAATATTTTTTATTATCAGAAAAAAGTAAGAACTTAAATGTATGAAACTGCTGTTCAAGATACTTACTATTTAAAGGATGAAGAAACCTTTTGAAACATTGCTCAGTTTTTGAAAGACTTTACCGAAATGTTCTGATTATTCCATTTTCATGAAATATCACATTTTCTGATGTAATTAACAAAATGAAAATACCTAATATGTAATGAAATCTTTTTGTAGACTTGCGAGTTTCTATGCAAATTTGAACTTATTATGTCTTATGAATTTTATAGATATATATTGCCAATTTTTAAACATTCACATTTTAATATTCTATTAATATTGAATATAATATGTACATACATACATAAAAACGAAATTTAATTTTGTGGCAACATTTTAAAATTTAGTACATCTATCCATGAATATTTAAAAATAATGATTTTTCAGTATAAAAGTCTGATTAATTTAGGATGTAAATAATAAAACAAGACTTATTACAATTATTATAATCTGCTAAATAATTCAAAGCAATGGTGGATTTAAAAAACAATACTGATGGACATAGTATTTACAAATTTGCATAGTAACTTCAGAAACAATACACATATTAGCTGACATATACACAATGCTTTACATTCCCATAAAATTAATTTTTTCAAACTATACTTAACTTTTTGCAAAAGTAAAAATATAATTTAATTGATAAATTTATAAATTCATGAATTTTTCTTCCACCGCAGAGCGACACACTGCCAAAAACCAAAAAGCATTTGTTCCTAAGTAAAAAAACTGCACTACAATTTTTTGAAAGTGACAATTTTTGTGATCAAATTAACGCCGGGTCCAACTGACAACAAATTGAGTCTTCAAAGATAAGAGCAGATTTGTCGTAATTCCAAATAAAACGAAAACCAATACGTTTTATGCACTAATACGATCCATCGATCGGCTCTACATAATTATTACATAAAAACAGTTATAAAATGCAAAGTATCAAGGGCACCCGATGTTATCATTGATAAAACAAATATCCAGGATATTATCTGTGTATTAAATGCGATAAATTTGTTAAAATTAATAATCTTTTTTTGAGAATATGCCTGAAAGTATTGAGCTAATAAATATAATTTTATTCACGAATACACTGACAGATAAAATACAATTTTCTTGAGATGGTAAATATATCAAAACGCAGATTTCTATAATTTTACATATTCGTATTTTTCACGTAAGTGGCTGGTCTCTAAACGTTGATAAAATAAGCAAATTTGGATAAGAAAAATTATTGAATGTATGAGGATACAGATTTGATGAAACGAAATGCAATTGATTGACTAATGTAGAACAATGAACACGTTAACTGTATCATTAATGATCCCCAGGCAGAGCCATTTTCGCTAGTAATATTAAATAAAATGATGTACAGTACGGTATGAATGTGAAACTGTTTTGTAAAACTAATCTGATTATGAGAAAACAAATTATCTGCGAGTCTGCATAATAAAACTATAACTGTTAAAATATATTAATTGAAAATTAATTAGATTTTTATTTCACAATTACCATTTCCAATATGTTTAATTATTCTATTTACGCAATTAATATAAAATTTTTGATAATCAATCATAATAACGTATACACATAATGAATTATATAATTCTTGAAATATTTTATTCACATAATTGGTATAGATAACACGTTTATTATAGAATAACAAACTATATATATAAAATGTTCTTTATACAATAACCGACTTATCCTTACAGTACATGCTGACCAGATTATGGACATATAACGCCTTTTATAAAAAAATTTATCAAAGAAATGAAAAATAAGAGTATATTATTTGTTCACAAAAGAGAGGGTGTTGTTCTATACCTTAACTAATTACATAACTTATATTTTGTTCTCTTACAGTATGTCAAATATGAAACAGCACTTATAATTCTCCGCTCAAAAGTTTCTTGTCAAACAAGAATTCTCCCAAAGCTCCATGTGAAGCCATCATTTTACCCAATGTTGAGACCTTTCCAGCGAGATCTCGTTGACCCTTGTACTGTTCATCCAAGAAGTCTCCTGTCAGGTAGTCTACCAACTGATATAAAATATTTGGTTAATATTTGTTTTCATATGTAACAACATAGAAGCTTTATTGTTACTAATTAATTTTTAATTAATTAATACTTTTTAAAATCTTATAAAAAAAAACAATGTATAAATATGCATTTTTATTTGAGAATAATTGGGAACATAATAATATGAGAATATGATAAGAACGACTAGGAGCATTATTTTTGAAAATCTAAAGTTCAAAATGATAATTAATCTTCAAAAATGGCATACAAAATATAAAGGATAAAAAATTTCAAACTCATTACTTAGCACAAAGTATCACATTCTCATATCTAAAAAATCCTCTTATCAATTCGCATATTTGTTCAAGATAAAAAAAAAGAAAAAAACAAAGAAAGAAGAAAACATATTTAGGACTAATTTACTATGAAGACTTACATGATAATCATTGAAAGGAATGTCCTTAGGTGACTCGCAAGTCATAATGATATCGCGAATGCTGCGTGTGACCTGTGCCTCAAGTTTGAGAGCATCAGAGAGGGCCTCAACGCCGCTATTCCATTCCTCGCGAATAGGTTTCAGAGGGAATTTAAGAAGTTTGCTAACATCGCTGGTCAGCTGACCACGCATCAGCAGGTATTCGATTATTTTAATCGCATGCTCACGCTCCTCACTTGCGCTCTGGAAGAATAACTTAGCAAAGCCTGGTCGATTTACTGAGTCGCGCGAAAAGTGTGCACCCTGTGAATAAAACAAGAATATATTCTATTTGATTACAGAACAAACTTAACTGCATACAATTGTATTAAAATAATAATAAGTAATAACTTTTGTTTTAGTGACAATATTCTTAAATAAAAATAAACTTTTCAGAAGGGATATAATAAGAAATTATTTTTAGCATCTAGAGTCAAGAATTTTCTATAACTATTTTTGCAGTAAACGTTCTTAAAATAAATTTTTCTCTTCTTTGAATTATGTTTTTCAAAAAGATAATTTATAGTTAGAAAGGCATTATGTTTTTGCTTTTGCTAAAATAATATATCAGCCAATTTATTGAAATTCTATTAATTATTTTACTATACACTTATTTGAAGATATTAAAATAAATAAATAAATAAAAAAACTTATTTATAAATTAATTTATAAAATAATTAAGGAATGAATTTTAAAAATAACTTTGGTCTTACCATCGCTAAATATGTCATTGCTGCTTCAATTTCAGTTTTTACTTGTGACTCAAGAATCCTTATGCAAGGATTCACCATATCCCGCCATTCTTGTGGGACATCAGCTGGTTTAATGGTGCCTAAAAAGAAGTAAAAATTAATAATCTAGACTAATTTAATTTTAATACAAATCTATTTTATTGTAAATATTCAATTTAAATTAACAGAAAACTTAAATATAAAAGTTCAATGTAAAGAAATATAAAAGTTGACAAATGTAAACTTGGTAGTCAGTAGTGCATTTATTTCTTTTTTTTTTTATACTTGTAATTAGAGTAAACTTATCAAAAAGTGATAACAAAAGTGATTATTGTAAGACAGAGCCAATGCTATTTTCTGCGCATGAAAATTTTCATTTCAAATAGCCATGATCATTTTAAATAAGCTTATCTTGAGGATAGATAGTATATTATTCTACTAAAAATTCAGTAGATATTTTGAAGTATACAATTTTATCAGAAAAAAATTTTACGTGACTATGACCACACTATGATGTTATCAGTAATAGCTGGAGATAATCAGAATATTTGTATTATAAAGATTCTCATTTACTTCTTTTAAAGATTTCATCTTTTGATACAGTATCATGATACGTGCAGAGATAAAAGCTAAGTTGTGTCTTTGCAATCCTATTTGTTAAAAATTCTTTATATACATTTAATTCACTTGTACAGACTTTTGTTCTATTAAACAAGGAGTTATTTTCTTACAAAGACAGAAACAGTAATAATGACTTAATAAAATTTACTTTACTGAAACTACAACAAAATTTCTTTGTTTTATTAAGTAAAAATAAATGAATAATATTACAGAGAATGTTGATTTTAACCAATTAAAATTTCTGTAATATATAAAATATTAGCCATACATGTTGATTCAAAGCTATGAATCAGCAAGTGGCCATGGGTGGGAGACAGTGTTTTTCCTTATCAAGAGTCAGATAATTATAATAAATTCCGGGAAATCAACTTTTACAATACAGCAACCTAGTTTGTTTCTCAGAAAGTTTTCTGCATTATTTCACTGCACAAAATTACATAGCTGTTGCATGAGTGTCAATTAGGATTGCAAAACTCATGCCAAATGAATCAATGATATATCTACTTGTTAACTAGCCGACTCGTTGGCAAACGATATTCCTGACAGGATGCGATATTCAAACAAACCTTTGTTCTCATCTTTTGATAAACAACACAATTCTATCAAATACTTAAAAGTTGAAGTTTAGAATTCATTCTTACTGCATCGAGTAAGAATAAGTTGACCAATAAATCGGTTATCAAATAGGTTTCTTTTTTTTTATTTTGTTATCATTTTTATATTTACAATGTGATTTAATGTTTTTAACAAACATTTACTCTTTATTCATAAAAATTGTATAAATTAATCATGAATGCAGCATATATTATTTTTTACTTTATTTTTACATCATGTAGTGAAATTTAAAAAATGTAGGTATTTATTTTGAAACTTGTGTTAATTTATATATAAATAGACAGTATAAAAGAAAAAAGGATAGATATCTATTGTTTACATTATGCTTGACAGTATGAATAGAATTTTGAACATCGCATAAATAGATTTCTCAAGATTACTCAAACAAAAGCCCAAAATATTTCTACGAATCTCCAGACCATGAGAAGCAATTATAATAGTTCTATCAAAAGCCTTCTTCGATTTGATAGTTCGGAGCATTTAAGTCAAGCTTTAATCTTGATCAATAAAATAGGGATAATAGAAGCGAGAGGCAGTAATAGAGAAAACAATTTTCTCAGAAAGACTCAAAGGCCGCTATCAGTAGCACTTAATAAATTAAAAAGAGGGAGCCTCTCGATCGAAGCTGAAGGTCAGACAGTCTCTCAGATTATCGAAGGAGCTCGATTTTTCGCACTCCAGAGTCTAATGGAAAAACCCCAGTAACTAAACGAATAAACAGCAGCAAAACTCTAAACGAATGTAAAAAAAGTGGTAATAGAGCTAGTGAAAGAGAGGTTAACACTCACATTTGAGGTTCTCAGCGCTGCAGCAGCTGCAGAGCAAGGCGATAACAAAGGCGCTGATGATCTTCATGACGTAGGCAGATTATCGAAATATCAGAGAATCTAGCAAACGGTATTCGTAAGTATTAGTACAGTCGGCGCAATGTGCGTCTAAGTCCCACGGATGGTTCCTTTAAGGGGAATAAACTCGGCGACTCGTTAGGAAGCAACCTTTATACACACTGGCATAGAAGGCTGGCTTCTAAACAACGACTCTCCCGCTGGCGGTCTGGGACTCGCTTATTACTTTCTGGACGATGTGCGCGCTGCTCTTCAAGTCAAATAGCTTTCGGCTCGGCCATTGGCCACCACTCCTCTCGAAAACAATGAGACAATGCGTCGTAAGTATGGCTCTCGAACGACGTCGTCGTTCTCACTCTACTGGCTGAGCGCAGATATGCGAGCTAGAGCGGCCCGCGAATCGCGCACGGAGGGGAAGCTGTTTACCACTCGGATATTATCTGTCTCTCTCGCTCTCTATACTGTTGGCTCTGAGTTGCGTTTGAGGGGTGGGAGGGGAAGTTCACAGTGGCACTGGAATATTCTCCGCGCAGTTGTGCCGGTCGCGACGTTGCCGGATCCTCGGCGTTTCAAATTTGGCTTACGCGACTCGGGGCCTTTATTGCGTTCTTTTGCGCTTGAATAGTGTCGAGGGTGTCTTTTTTACTTTGCAATATGCAATTTCCTTCGGGCTATATGTGCAGTTGGCATTTGCTATGCAAATTTATTTTAATTTTTTTTAAGAATATAAGTTGGTTTTATTAAAAAAAAGATAAATCGCTGCATGTTTTATACCGGTTTTGTTATTGTTAATGAACCGTTTTGTTTGACCTGACACTGAAAACTTTGTTGTTTTATGTAAAATTCAAAGTTACGATATGTATATACTTAGGTACTTATATCTGTTGCGATGAAAGGGGAAATTCCGGCTTTCCTTTTAACGATGCAAGATTACTTTCAAATACATATAGCTACTTTATTTTTAAGCTATTTATTAATAATTTTTAAGATATAGATTAACAACATCAGGATAAAACGCAGTCTAAAATATTCCTTTAACAAGAAAAAATTGTATGACATTTTTATCTTTTACTTCTTATTAAACGGGAATTCCCCTCTATATTACCGTTACTCTGCTATTGCTCTGTAATTTTTCAAATTAATATAGTTTTTCATTTCAGTTTTCATCATGACAAGTAAACTTCAATCTAAAAATTATTGAATTAAAAAATCATACTTTTATATTTGAATAAATGGGTGATTCCAATTTTCCTCTGCCGTCACGCAAATAATGTTATAAAATCGAATACCAATTTTTTCAGTAATACAGGAAAAATAGAAACACTCGTTTAGTCGATTATACTTAAAAATTTAATTTTTAAAATCATTAGTTTTTCAGATTAAATTTAATTATAATGAAAAATTTAAATTTAAAAAATTATTAGTAAATTATTATATACATAAAGTTATTTTTTAACATTATATAATAACAATTTTTTAATTATGATAATACGTCTCGCTCGACTATATATTGTTGAGGTGACACATTATTTGTAAAAGAAAATTTTTCAACGATTAAACACTTCTACATTTTCAATATTCAGTTCGGTTTCCATTTCCTTAGAAGTATTAGTTTTCAAATTCATTGTCAACTTATGTATATAGCATTGATATAATTTAAAAAATTCCACTTTTAATACTCTAACATGAAAGATGTAATTATAAAAATTCTTAGAAATACATTGTTTATAGACTAGAAACGGGTCAAAAAAGTTCATTGATTTGACCTATTACGTAAAAGCAAATGTTTTGTAAAAAGTAAAAGCAAGGCCGCCGCAACTATTATTGAAAATGTAAGATTGTTTAATAGCTTCAAGTATTACTTCTAGAAATAATGTATCACTTTAACAAGAAATAGATGAATCTCGAGTAAAACTATGACAATTTTCCAATGATAACTTCTTATTGCTTATATTCTTCTTAAATCAAAGTTCCATTTTTAAAGATTTAAAACATTGTCTTTTTAAAGTATCAAATTAATTTTTTACGATTTTTCTAGCTACCCAATACTAAATTCTTATTTTAAAGCGTAATTTAAATGCAAATAAAATAGTTTTTGAAAAAATCAATATTTTATGCAAAATATATTATTTATTTATCAGTTATTACTTGAACTTTTAGAATAAATAAGTAGATAAAAGTTTCTTCGGAAATAACACATTTTATATAAATTAAAAACTGTTTTTGTTAACTCAAAAAGCTTATACATGTAAAAAATTTAAAGCAAAAAGTACGTTATCCATTTGCAGTAGACACGCTTGAAAGAACAAGAGACACCTTTTAGATACCCAAAACAAATTTATAACCGAAAAAATTTTCTTTGTTCACTTTTGCGTCGTGATAATTTTGCCTTATTCTCTTATGCTGATTTGCGGCTGTAGACAGCAAAGAATTTTTTTTTAATAATACATATACTTTTGTATTGTATGGAAATTTGCGGCTTTCAGTAAAAGAAGTTATGATCTCTGATCGAATGTTTTTGTTTGTTTTTTTCACAAATAGTAACTTTTTAATTAATAATAACTAAAGAGAAAAATATATTCTTATATAAATATTTTTTTTTAAATACACGCAGCTATTATTACATTATTATATTGTAATATTATTACCGAATTTTGTTTTAATTATCTTTTTTTTATAACGGCGACTTTTTAAGATAACTGGCTTAAGTTTATTATTTAAAAATCAGCTTCATACCGTTTTGGGCTTAAGGGCTTAAGGATCTCTTTTTTATAAAAAATTTATAAACTTACCAGAAAGTTGTTAGTAAAATAGAGATATATCGTAAGAAAGTATCAGGCTTAAAAATCACGGATTTAGCTCAAACTTTGGCATATGTTTTTAGATGTCAAAATATGAAGGATGGAATATTAATAAACTCTACTGGCTCGAGAATAACTCGAATTGTTTTTTTCATGTTTAAGTACACCATTTTTTAAATATAAATAAATCTGCTTAGAAAAACTGCATATAGGTAAACCTGTCAATGTAGAAAATTAAGGTAATAAAATTAGCAAATACATTTACTGAAATCAATAAATGAATGCAGTTTTGATACAATTTTTTCATTTCCCTCAGGCTAAAAGACAAATAATATTTTCGAATAGCGATATGCTTTCTTTATTTTTTGATAAAACACGATAACTTTCTAGAAATACTTCATAAAATATATAAAAATAAATAGAAAATACCAGCATGCGCATATTGCAATCATGTTTAATCTGACATCACTGCATCAACCAGTTTTATTGCAATTTTAATAACGGCGCGTGTTTATCACAAATAATCTGATTTAGCAATAATCAAATATCGTTGGGGCAGTTTGTTGATAATATCTTATTATCAGAAATAAATAAAGTTTCCGGTTATTTTTTAAATAATTTATTGCTCGTGGATTATACTTATATATCATTTCAGTAAAGACTTGCCGTGTCATTATTAAAAAATAAAATTTATCATTATTTATTTATTTTCATTTATTTCATCAGAATGCAAATATTATGTAGATTACATAGAGATATACATCCGTATAGTATAACTGATAAAATTTTGCCCCCTCAAAGAGCTAATTACATTTCCTCTGCTCGTCTTTATTGAAAAAATTTTTAAAAAAAGCATGCAAATATGCATGTTAAAATTAATCTGTTTATGAGATTCTGTAAGATTTTCTTACGAGGGGTGCTTTTAGATCTGATGGATATTACTTAAAAGTGAATTCAAATAAAACTATAATTACATTCAAACTATAAGTGTTTTCAAGTTGTTAGGCAATTTAACTTCTGTTATTACTTTTTGAATCTAGAAATTTCTTTAAATTGTTGTAGTTAAAAGATTTTAATTATTACTAAACGTTGAAGAGTACATTTTCTTGATTTATTGATATTTTTATGCTTTAATTTTATACAGCTTCAAGCTTATTAAGTATGTATGTATATCACTTTAAGTACCCAATAAAAATGCATAAAGTGATATTATTAAATGTTTCAGTTCTAAAATTATTCTCAGTTTATTAAATATTAAATATATATTATCTCATTCTACTAACAGTATATTAGTAATAATTAGTTGGCATATTGTTTATTTTTGCAATATTATGCTTCTTTGAACCTTGTCTTTACTAAGTTCTTTGTATGATCGAACTTGCGCGTGAAAATTAATAATCATAAAATCAGCAATCTTTTTAAGAATCGCTTCTGTTATTATGAATTCTTTATATTTAATAGCGCAAAATTTTGCAAATTAGAAAATTCAAATTACTATTTAAGAAAAAGCATGTAAAACAGATATTACATTATATTGAAAATAAAAAAAAATCCTAGGTACTTAGCTATACTTGTGATTTGTTCTGTAGCTAAACAGCTTACTCTTAATCACAATAAAATGAGTTATCCAGGTGAATAATCGACTGCATAAAGAGCTGGAAGATAATTGCAGCTTCGACTCGCGCGTTATAGTTGAGTGTTTCAAAAGCGCAAGTCATTCGAAGCTTTCTAAAAAGTAAAAAATATTTCTGACATACTTAGCTATAAACAAGTCCCTCTCTATAATTATAGCGATCGTTTGCATTTCTTTCTCGATATTGCGATCGACGTTTCTAGTAGGCCTCTTATAAACCGCATCAGCTATACATACATAACTATATAAGTATATATAGCGAGGCAAACGCTTTTGTGCGCTCTTATCCCCCGTATCGCCAGAAAAAAAAATAGTCAGCTCTATTATGCGCAAAAGCGCATAGATCGATAAACTTATTCCTCGCTAAAATAATAACCATCACAACGAACTTGATGCGACTAAAATATTAGTCAGCATGACTAACTATTCGAACGTCGCTTTGTCGTATACTTATTATCGCAACTCGCCCCCTACTATACCCCCAACAAAATAAAACTGCGCCGCGATGACTTTTGCAAACGTTCTCTATACGTTTTCTATAAAAAAAAAAAACAAACAAACCACCCCCGAATCGAACCGGTAATTAGGTAACCCAAAAATCAATCGATCTCAAATTTTCAAAGCGAGCGTCTAATTTTAAAAAATTCGCCAGCCGATAGCCGGAGACTTGGCAACGCCGCGGCGCAGGGACGCATGCGCGGGCGTCGGCCAGCGCAGCTGACGACGGATCGACGCCCCTACTCGCGCTCTATCCCCACCACGCCAGCTATATACTCGTGGAGAATACGCAGCTAGCCGAGGGCCGATTTTCTTCATTGTTTAGCACAGCGTCGAAGCGAGAGTATTCACGCTTTTTGCTAGACATCAGAACTAATCGTTCCCACGTCGAGGTACGTAGATCCATACTTACATTATATACTTATACCTTAGCTTCGTTGCGCGCGCAAAGCTATTCTAATCTGTCTGGGGAAAAGGCTTTCTAAGAAAGTTTGAGCAACCTCGAAATTCGAAGCAGCTGAGAGCTTCCATTTCGGAGCAAAACGTATAACTGTGCGCGAATGTGCATATATCGACTTGTTTTCGCGCTCGCGCGGCTCTTGGGAAACATTTAATTGCGCTTCAACGATTCTTTGTATAATTAAGTGCACGCGTCATTGGGCCGGGAGGAGGGAGCCGTGTACTCGCTCTGTTTTGCTGTTGCGAGAAGTGACACACAGCCGTCCGTTTCGATAAGCGAGTCCGGCGCGGCTATCGTGCCTCGAGGACTTTGTTCACGCGTTTCCCCGAAGCCTGCGCATGATTGCAGATAAATAGCCGCCTATCTTCGTCGCTTCATGCCGCCGAGCGAATATTCTAATCTTGATGGAGAGTTCTTTTATATCGTGTTAGGCTCTTTGCTTCGTAGATCTGTGTGGGTCAATGTGTGGGCTTCGAGCTGTAGTTGAATGATAGTGATCGAATGCTGCTGTCTTTGTACGCGTAGAACATAGTTCACTTTGTTAGAATTAGTATGAGCACTTGGAGTCTAAAGTTCTATTGAATTGTTTTAGAAGTAGGGTATCGGTGATTGAATTTCGCAATGTTTCTTTAACTTGTAATGGGTTCAAATTTTAGGAACAGATAGTTATTTTTTCTTTAATTTGAAAATTTGATCATCATTTATTTTAAATTCCTGTATTAAGATTTAAAAATCTTAAGAATAATTCAAATTTTTGTTATTGATATAGTAAGATAAAAAATCCTTATCTTGTTTATTAATCACCGGTTTAATCTTTCTGATAATAAATACGTGCATTAAATTTGTAATATATTGATTAATTAAGATTATAAACCAGAGTATTAGTTTTCACTGTATTGGCTCTTTAGTTTGCGGTTGTTAATAGGTCAACTATTAAAATTAATTGAAGTAAAAATATTTATATAGTCTTTAGAATCTATTTTGAACACGATTGTAAACAGAAAATCATTAGCATATTGCTTTTAATTCTTGTTTAAGTTTTTGTTTCTGATGTAATATGATTCACATATGATATTGCACACTTTTGCATCATAATAACTTTACATAATTAAAGATTAAAAAGTTCAGATAAATATTTAACATAAATATATGAATTATTATTTGAGTTATAAGTGAAATGTCAAAAAATTTTATTTTTGACAATTGACATTTATAATATTCCAAGTTAAATAAAAATTGATTACTATATTATTCAGTATAATAATTTAAAAATTGAAAATAATTTATAATAAAATTTTTAATAACAAATATTCTTTTTTCTTACAGCAAAAATGTTTCTATTAGGAGTTTTGTGCACCCTGTTAGTATCTGCTTCGGCAGAATTCTGCTACAATGATGTTGAGGCTGCATGCAGTCCAAAACTCGCATCATCTTTGATGGGTATGAAATAAGTTAACAAAATGTTTTTTTAATAAAATCTTTATAAACCTGTTTTTAATCTAATGCATTATACAAAATTTTTTCAGATGGTCCATCACTACCTAATTGTAATGCAAAATATGGAGGTATCGATCCTATGCAGGCTGATCTCCAAGCATATGCCAATGGGCACGTTGAGACTAGTTTTGAGTTCCTGTTAATGTCAACACATTTTGGAAACTATGAATCTAATCGAGAGGGATTCAAAGGTCTTTACAGAAAATTCTCTGACTCAGCTTGGGATAAGGCTATTGACATCATTAAATACATTTCTCAAAGAGGCGGTAGAATGAACTTCAATCAATTGCCACACTTCAAAAAGAATGTAAGCCAAAATTTCGTATTTTAATTTTAATAGAAGTTATTTATCAAATTTGTCTTTTTGTTGAATACAATTTTTAGTTAGTAGAGTCATTTTATACTTTTTTTGTTTATTATTGGAGTTAAAACTATTGGACATCTAATGGTTTCTAAAAAAAATTAAATTTAGCTATAATATTAGAACTATCTATTTTATACAATTAACAAATATTTATTTTTATAATAATTTTTGTCATCATTTTTGTGTTAATACATTAGTTATTTTTCAAAATACTAATGTTTAAATTTTTAAGTTTACAATATTATTAAAAATAGTAAAGATTATAAAAATCTTTAAAATTTTAAGCTTAAGTATTAAAAGCACTACTTATAAATCTTGAAATGATAACAATGAAGGTTTCTAAAAATTTAACTTAATTTGAAATTATTCTATTTAATATTAGTTGTGCCACTTCATTTTTTGTTTTATTTAAAAAAAAAAAACAAAAATCAATAAATTAAAATTGTTGAGTTGAATAATTAAAAAAAATGTATATACTTGCGAGAAAATTCGTTATGATCTGAAATTTTGTTTGAATTTATTAGAAATTAATATATTTACTCACAAAAATTGAAAATGCCATAATATATGTTGGTATATAAGTCATAAGTCAAAATAGTCGTAATTCCACTGACTAATATGAGCGTACAGAGCAAATTTAAAAAATCTCAAAAGACAAAATCCCATCGTTTGCAGGGCAAGGATTCGCGCGTACTCGAGCTCACAGAGCTGCACAGCTTGGCCAAGGCCTTGGACTCGCAAAAGCAGTTGGCAAACGAGGCTCTGCGCCTACACATCCAGGCTAGAAACCACCAGGACGCAGCAATTGCTCACTACCTTGAGGAGGAATTCATGGAATCCCAGTCGGAAGTCGTGCGCACCCTCGCTGGTCACACTACCGACCTCAAGAGTATGCTCAACCGCGACGCGCCCCTCGCCACTTTCTTGTTCGACGAGTATCTCCAAAAGACCTTGTCTTAAAATACTTTGGCGCGATATTTTGTTATATGAATATTATGATTCCGTTTATATATATTATATTATAGTATTAAAGATTATATTGATACTAAAGAACAAATAATGTACAGAAGAACAAATCTACTTTGGTATATGAATCAAGTTTTATTAAAATGAGATAAGTAAATGATGCATATTCGCAGTACATAATTTATTGCTTTATTGTGATATATTTTGATTTATTACTTCCTTGATTGTACTATGTAAATGTTGACCAGATATGGATTCTTCTTAGATATTGGTATAGATAATCTATACTTACCACGTTTTCAGTCAGTTATTCAGCTTTTTTGATAATCTTTGTAAAGAAAATAAATTATGCGTTACAATAGCATCGTTTGTCAAAAATATATGGTTTATTGTAAGTAAAAATAAATTTTTTCATTTTGTATTTAAAATAAAACAAACTTTAGTTTATTTCCGTGATTTCTTAATAAATTTTATTATATAATATAGTTTATTCCTTTTATCTTAAGTATAGTGCACTATTATCTAAAAATATTGATACAACAAAAAACTAACTTTTGTAATCATTCTAATAGTTTCAATTTTTTTTCAATAATTCTGATAATCTTTGATATCAAAATTTACGCAAGTAAGAATTATATAAATAAGTCATTAAAGAAGAAACCTTAGCAAAAAGAAAGTATTCCTGGTAAAAATATAATTAAACTTTCTTATAATTTTGTTATAACATAACTACTTTAAATTGACTCTACTTGGAATTTGACTTTATCGGTAAATATATTACAACCGCTTCAATTTCGATTTGTAGAAACCAAATTATATAAGTAAATTGTTGAAAAAATAATATCGTTCGTAGATAAATTTTATCAATTATTAAAGTCTTAAATATAATAGGGAGATAGAAAATCTTTTGGTATAAATTGACAATTTATAATAAAATGCAGAATTTTTAAAACTTACGTCTTAATTCATCAAAAATTGATAACCATAATTCCTATCAAAAAGTAAAGAGCATTAAATTATTAGTATGTGAATTAATATTTAAATTACATACTAAATTTTTCTTCGAAACTTGATATTTAAAAATACGTTTAAACAAGATGTTTAAAATAAAAGTTATTATTTTCAAATGTTTGAAATAGAAAATAACCCAAAGTTTATGAATTTTTTATGAATTACAAGGAAATGGGATTGATGCAAAAATTTTAATTTCTAATCTTCTAATTTCTAATTTCTTCCAAATCATTGATTAATTGATTATGCGATTAACCTTTAAAGGGCCGGGTTTTGAGGTTTCGAAACCTCCTTTGAAAGTGCCCAAATTCATGTCTTGTATCACC